>CM021102.1:254359252-254546787 GCA_007115665.2 Sequoiadendron giganteum | reverse complement strand
AAAGTGATGTTTACTTCGAATTGCATAACTTTTTTAATAGAGATGATACAATTCTAATTTTTAAAATATAGATTTTTCACACCAATATCTAGTGCATGAATATTTTTTCATTATTTATTGTTACATTTTTTTTTAATTAATTTTCCAAGTTAGAGTAATTATAATTTGGATAGAGGTGTACTTCAACTTGCATAACCTTTTTTGTATGTATTTGAATTAACTTATTAATTTTTTTGTTGGAATAAGGACATAAATACCTAGTGCACATGTATTTTTTAGAATTTTTTTTCTCTATTTTCCTATTTTTTCATGTGTGAAATAGTGAACTTAATGTTCATCAAAAAACCTGCATTCACAAGAAATAAAAAATAAATATAATAATCAAATTAAATATATTTAAAATTATACTTTTTGGGAAACTTATAATAAGGGATACATACTTACAAAACATAAATTTTAAATTAATTCATTTGATCACCCAAAAGACAAATCAAAAGTGGTTTTTTATCAACATTTTGATAGGCGTAGAGGAGACTCCATTATAGCTATGGTTTAAAACTAAAGGGATTCTATCCAAGGGGGTTTGATCTAAGGGGGATTTGATCAAAATATATTTAATTAAAATCATTTAAATGGAACCTTTAATTTCTTAAATCATCATATTTTCTAAAAATATGTGATTTCAAGAAAAATTAGGATGTCCTAGAAAGTGTAACCCATTATTGTGCCAACACGCTGTCAAACTGTTCATTAGATTTTACACCCTCCTTTATGGGAGAGTACAAAATATCATAATCTAAACCAAAATATTCTTGTGTTTCATATGATAAACCTAGTTAAACATCAAAAACATCACCCCATGGTGGTGATGAGGGCTCTTCTACCATCCCTAATGAGTGGAATATGCTTAACTTTAAAAAACATAAAAATGATTTGTGTGTTTGGGAAGAAGCTAATCTTTCTCAGAAGCATGTAAATAAAATCTCTTCATCTAAGTTGAAAGCATGTTATGACCTTGGATGAAAAATTATTTATAAACATGGATATAATGAAAACATGAAAGAAAATGATAGGGATTAAGAGATGTCTATACCAACTTTTCCAAGCAGGGTCTAGGTTTCCAACATTCCTCCCTATCTTCATCTAATGCTTTATCATCTACTATATGTATGGCATCTTGTGGGAAGAAATAAATATTTTCTTCACAAGGGAAATAAATTTTCCCTACTATTAATCAAGAGAATATCTTTTTGAGGCTTCTCAAAACCCGCCTAATTACTCTTCCTCCAAGAACATGAAACAATTTCTGCAACAAAAACTCATTTTTTTTATATCATCAAGTGCATGGTCATTCTACCAATGAATGCCAGGCCTTTAGTAATAAAATACAAAAAATTAAGGATTGTAGTGCTCTCCAATGTGTTGATGCACCTAATTCCCCTAATCAATAATGATCTTCATCCTCTCGTGTTGCTCATCACTATATGGCATTGGTAGCTTTATGTGTTTCACTCATTTCCATTCATGGTGGTACAATATTAACTGCAACCATAATTTTCATGGTAGAAACATGATAGTTATTGATGTGGTCTTCCTTGTCTCTACACTTGGGGGAAATCATAACTAGTTTTGGGAGGTGTACATTATTTTCAAGAATCCCCTCTTCCACTCTTTCTCCTTAAAATACCAACATAGCAAGTATGTTGACATTTTAAGGAGGGGCATACATTGGCATTATTTCATTATTTGCTTCACTTTGTTGAAACACATTGGACGTAGTGGTGTGTTGATATTAGCATTTTAGGCTTCACTTTGCTCACACATGTTGAACTTAGTGTTACGTTGGCATAGCATCTTGATCATTTTTTTATCACCTTTTAAAAGTTATCAAGGAGTATAACTATTGGTATGGGTGACATGGATGCGCACCTAGTGAATAACAGACTTCACTAGACCTAGTGTGTTTCTTATTTTGCTACTTTTTCATGGGTACACACCTAGTGAATAGCAAACTTCACTAGACCTAGTGTGTCTCATTTTTCTTGGGGGCTCACCTAGTAAATATCAAACTTCACTAGCCTGTGGTGCCTTCTATTTATCATTTACCTAGAAAATAATAGACTCTACTATGGTGTGATTCATGAACACCTTTGGTGTGGATCCTAGAATAACGTAACTTGCTAGCCCATGATTATCCATACCCTCTTTTTTTTCATTTTATTTTGGCATTGTGTATGTTGTCTTGCTTTATTTCATACATGTGCATGTTCCTTTGTGATAATGTTGGTTTTCCATGGGATCTTAGATCCTGAGGACTTGTGCACTCCCCCTAGATCCTTAGTCATCCCATCTCTTCAATATTTGGACAATTGAACCCCAATTGACATATATTTTCTAATTTAGTATGATTTTGAGCATAAGTTCATACTCTCACTAAAGTAGGGGCTAAATGTAGCATCGTGAATTATCACCCTTGATAATTTTACACTATGTTTTATCCCCCCCTTAATTATTGGACCTAATTAAACTCCCAATTTCCTAAATTATGCATTCTATATTATAGCCTATTTTAATCATTTTCTAAGAAATTTCTAACATTGAAGAAATTCACTTATTTAATTTTTTCCCCCAACACCTAAAATCTTAGAAAATAGGTCTAGGACTAGGATACCCTTGGGCATTTGAGTCCCTCCATTTTTTTGGGATCCAAATTTGAATATGTTGGGGTTGAAATTTTATCATTTCCAGTTCAATTTGTAAATTTTGTCTATCGAGATTTAATTTGTGGGAAATTGAATAAATACCTATAAATACCTAGTTATTACATCATTTTAAATATAACAAGCACTAAGTAGAATTTATGAGAAATTATTATATCCAAGAGCACTCCCAACCAAGTCAAGAGTAGCATTTCAAAGCTTTATTGTAGTAATTCAAGATCCAAGCATCATGTCAAATCATATGTTATTTTATGCATGTTTATGTTATTATTGTTTGTAAAGGCTAACCCTTGTTGTAGGTCTCCAAGAAATTCAAGAAATCAAGAAATCAAGATCCAAGACCTTGAAGTAATGTGCATGAATTTAGTCCTCCAAGGAAGCCATTGAAGGGTGATGAGTTGCAACACTTTGTTGGTTTATCATTCCTTCCTGTCATTTATCTTTCCTATCATTGGCATTGCCATTGTGGAAGTGGAAACAATAATATGGGGTTTGACTAAGGAAAGCCCCTAAATGGTACAACATTTCCTTTCTTTTTTAATGTGCAAATTTTAGGTTTGGAGAGGATTGAAGGAATATAGAAGATCATTTATCCATTATTGCATTTAAATTCCTACACCTTGTCAAATCATGGAAACTCACCTATAGAATTATCTAACAGTGATCTGACAAGCCTACAAGCAAAAATAGGGATCTTAGATCTAACATCAAATGATTGAAAAAGCATAGAAGGACACCACTACAAGGATTGGGATTCCATTGGGAAAATTTGTCCTCATATTCTGACCAAGACCAAACTTTCAGGATAGGTACACAACACTTTTCCCTTCCCAGATCTATTTGAAAATCTATGTTTTAGTATGTCAATTTTCAAAAGCTTTCATTTTTCATATTAGAGCATGTTGTCTAATTAGGTTAATAAAAGAAAATATTTCCAATCCATCAAAGGCTCAAAAAGATACAGATCCAGATCTGATTGGCTCACCTTCATGGTCGAAATTCAATCTAATTTCCTTCTTTATTTGTATCCTAATGTACCCATGAAAAAGGAGAAAAATTAATCCTAGGTTTAGACATTAAACTTAGGGTTCCCTTTTTCAATGTTACAATATCCATCATAACTTGAACCACTCTAGAAAAGAGTAATCATTTTCTGATATCTATTCACTTTAGCTCCTTAGCAAAGACAAAAAAATTCCTCTTCAATGCTCATATATCTTGGGAAGGTCTTGAAGAATATAAACACTTTCATGGAAAAAATATACTCCATCTATCTCTACACTTTCTATTTTACCTAACCAAAAAATTTATGCTTTGCCTCTAAGATGCTTATATTCCATTCAAATGTTTACACAAAAAACTAGTGTCTGAGGCCTAACTAGCTAACGACATTGCATAGGACAAAAACCAATGCAATCAAATTGAATACACTAGTGGGATGATTGCAGGATAACCAGGTGTCATTGTGTTGACTCAATGCTTGTACTACTCATAATTATTCTAAGGATACAATCATAAAAAAATGACAAAGTGGGGAGAAAATTTCCTCATACCTCATCAAGTGGCTCATCCCTCCCCATGGCAATCTGTTGGAATGCAACAATCTACTAAGGGGGGATGAACCAATAGATATTAAATTTTGAACTCTTTGACCTCTAGAGAACACTAACACTTTAAACACTTAGTGTGTAAATGAAATATGAAATATATAAATTTAAACAAGCACACAAACTAACAACCAATAACACAAGATTTACAAGGAAAACCCAAGGTGGGAAAAGCCATGGAGAGAAAGTGTTTCTAGGAGCTACTATCCTAATCCAGCCTCACAAGGAAACCTTATGTTATAAATTTTAAGGGAACCAACCCTAAGGAGATTCCAATGCCCTAAACTGAGCACCAACTTAGTTATCTAATGGAACCAACCTATCAAATTTACAACATAAATTATTATTAAAATTTGTTCATTAAGAACAAAAATAATTGTTACAACTTACTCTATAACTAACCAAGTTTTTGTTGCTACCTGAGTAACTCAATTCTCTACTCTGCACCCCTCTATCCTTCTCTAATCTTCTCATAATTCTTTAGAGTATTTTTGGTCTGCCTTGATGCACCCACACATCTTCTGCAACTCTCTCCTTTTCTTTTCAGTGCATTCTTTGTCTGCCTCCAGACCTTCAAGATCCTTTTCTACACTGTGTATTATATTATCTTCTACACTTTCACACATCCCTTCATTTGATTATCTATTTTGTGTAGTTTCTCATAGATTGTAAGTTTCCTCAAGATTATCCATCATGATCAAATCTTCTGTTAAGGATTAGAATATATTTGACACTGTCATACCCCTGCATTGAATTGCACAACATTAATTCCTGGTGCAAAGAATTACTTTAATTTTTACTCTATCAAACCCTAGGATCAAATATGCATTTGACGCATCCTTCTGCTTATCCAATTTAGTCTTGATCCCAACATCTGTAGAGATTTGTGCCATCACCATGTGTATAAAATTTTCATTACAGTTGTCGTTGATGTAGGTAGGACATTTAATTCTCACCTCTATATCAGTTTACAAGTGAAACCCCATTTGCATGTACTTAGCCATTTGTGATCTTTACTTTCAAATCTGAGCCGTTGATCACCTGTATTCATGCAACGATCCACTATCCTATGTTCATCAACATACCTTTAAAAAATAATCGTTAGATAAATAATCTTTAAATATCCATCATCGATCTCTTCATTTTGAAACCACAACTATCATGTATCGCTACTTCACTTAAGACATCCACATCAATTTCAAAAATGTGAAGAGACATAGTGATCACTATCCGATCGTATACCTTTTATCTTTCACCATTGATCAAACATTATGTATCACTATTATATCATTGTTGTAGACACGAAAAATATACAAATTGACCGGCACACTTGATCTTGATCTTAATAACATCATTTCTTCCTAAATCATCCCCTTTACTAATTAATTTAATTGAATAACCTTTATTTGATTAAATTTATCATATTTCCTCTCTTAATTAAATAAATCAAATTTATCTGATTAAGTCATTCTCTAATAATTAAATAAATTAGTTTGTTTAATTAATCCTATAGTCTATCTTTTAATTAAGTAATTCACTTTGTTTAATTAAATCTCTAAACTCATCCCTTAAATTAAATAAATTAATCTTTATTTGATTTAATCTAACATCATTCTCCTTAGTTAAATAAATCAATCTTTATTTAATTAAATCTAAAAAACATTATTCCTCTCAACTTTGATTTATTTAATCCAAAAATCTAAGTCAAATTGTCAAATCACCTAATCTCTACTTAATTTGATCAAAACATGATTAAATCTAATCCTAATCACTCCATTCCTCTAGATTTTGCAACTTGCACAATAAATCAATTTATTTGATTTATTAAATCATCAATTTCCATTCAAAAGGGCATCTTTTGTGGAATATTCTTCTAATTCAAAAATCCCTCCAAAAGGGATGGGTACTTCCAACAAGGCATTTAAGACCTCTTACATGTCCTTGGCCTTGAGCCAAGTGACATTAACTCCATATTTCTTCCCTCTAAACATGTCATTTCATCAAATTCAAATTTGAATCTAATAGCATTTATGGGCACACTCATCAAAATGTACTCATTCATCCTCCAATCACATGTGGACAAGTGGCCTTCTCTCATTGGTTGGTATTTTGTCCCACATTCATCCAAATCCTTCAATATTCCATTCTTCAAATCTATAAATAGAGGCCTCCTCTATTGAAGTGATATCCACAATTTGATTAAACTCACTATACTCAATTTCATCTTCAAGCATATCCATTTTCATCTATTTTTACCAAGTTCTTAGCTAGGTTATGCAAGAATTCAACCAAAGTGGATCAAATCTTCATTAAATCTTCATCAAATCATCATGAAAATTACAAAGGAGTTGGGAAAGGGCCAATTTCTACACATAATTGGCACCAATTCCCCCATGGGATTGAGGTTTTGCATGCTTAATTAGGATTTATTTACTTTCTTGTCTTGTTCCTCATATTTTCCTATTTTGAGCATTGTAGATGAATTTCATGGAGAATCCTTGTTCTAACTTGCATATGAATCTAATATTGTGTTTGTTTCTCATGTTTGTGTAGGTATAGGATTGAAGTTCGGAACTGTTATACATTTTCATTTATTTCTCCATCAACGATCACCATTGTATCAACTATCATTAAATTTGCACTGTCCCCCACTATCCTGTTATCACTAACAATGGGCCCACACAATCTCCACAGGCTGGTGAGCTAATGGCATGTGTCTACCTTTGACATCATTCAACACTATTATTCAATACATATCACTCATCATTGGAACCCTTTTGTCTTAAAGGTGTATTAGTGTGATGCATTAACACTGAGTGATACAATAATGACAGGCCACGTGTACTTGTTGATGCCATAATCCACTTCCATCACTTATCACACAAATATCCAAATGATTTTCTTAATAAAAATCATGTGAAGCAATCAGGCGATATATCACCACGTGTCTACTGGACCCACTAGAGTTTTATTCTCCATCATCATGCATCATCGAATCAAACCCCATTTGATCACAACCATTCCTTGTTTCCCCCCAAGGAATAGCCGAGACCCACCAAAAACACAACGGGCTAGCAGGCATCATCCGATCAACCTGATCATAGCTGTGGATACATCTCCATCACTCATCGTTAAACTTCAAGCTAGCGTCAAAGAGCTTTCCATGATACATGTGACCTTTAGTGATAGCCATCAGATTTGGGAAAATTGAGTGTGCATTTTCAGATCTATTCAATGAATACATAAGTGATACCAACTAGAGAACTAGGTAATGAGGCTAGCCACCAAATGAGTTTGAAGACATAAGTGATAAATTATGCAACTTTTTATTGGCTATGCACAGTCAACATGAAATCATTAAATCTGTTGGTCACCATGACTATAAACAACTAGGGTTTAACTAGAAAAACCTTAATCTTGTCTGAGAGCATAAATAATTCAATTCTAAGCACAATACACATCCTCTAGACTTGCACATTGTATTTATGAGAAGCTCTCAAAAAACCCTTATCAAATCTAGCCTTTGATTACACTTCATATGCATGGAAGGGTTTACTGCAACATCATGACAAAGCTGCATAAAAAAAATGCAACATCCTGAGTAACATTTGTAACTTACACTCCAACTTCTAGAACTAGATCCACAACATGCCATACTCTTCTAAGAGATTAATGACAAATGTTGGAATGTTATGTTGTTGATTGTTGTCATTAATGGTTTTCATTGATGTCAACATATCTTGGTTGATTGTTTTGATACTTTGGTGATTCGGATTAGCATGCTCTAGATGTTGTGCTATGATGATCTATCTTTGGTCATGCTTATCTTGGTCCCATTTATTTTGCAACCTAATGAGCTACACTCTTATGGGTGTAAACCAATCTGGAAAGTGGTTGGTGTATCTCATAACATTTCTTGCATTGTAATTTTCATATCCTACTCCTTGG
The DNA here is from genome assembly GCA_007115665.2 of Sequoiadendron giganteum. Lineage (NCBI taxonomy): Eukaryota > Viridiplantae > Streptophyta > Pinopsida > Cupressales > Cupressaceae > Sequoiadendron > Sequoiadendron giganteum. The sequence continues at coordinate 254,538,512 of CM021102.1, read as the reverse complement.
TTTTGTATATCACGCGTGTTGATTTAAGCGAGGAGGTTATGTGTGGTCCATATTTCATTCCCTTGCATCACATGAATGTTTTTGTGGTGACCTAATTCAAACTGTGTTTGACAGAATTAAGAGTTTATGGAAGCATGAAATGGAATTGTGTTTGGCCAACTTGGAAAGATTATGAAGGCATGGAATGGTATAAGTGAAAGTTGATTCTATTCGATGAAAGAAAGTGTGGTGAATGCGAATATAAAATCCATACATTGTGTGAAAGTATATTGTAGATAGAAGACTTGAGTTTATTTCGATGTGATTGTTGGTGACAGTTATTTCAGTAGTGGATTCCCTTTCATCATTCTTCTGGTAGTGAGCCTTTTTATCTTTGGCTGTAATAGTCAAGTAGTGAGCCCACCGATAGTGAGCCTTACCTACAATGAGAATTTTGGTAGTGAGCCTTTGTAAAAATCACTTTAATCGGTGTCACCTTAATCGGTGTTTTATAATTGAGAATTAGCATTCTCCATGGTTTTTCTATTCTTGGGTTTCCACGTAAATTCTAGTGTTATTTATGCATGGTGTTGTTATGTGATTTAATTTTCATATCTGTTAGATCATTATTTGATTGATTTAAGTTTTCTCCAGATTAATTAAGATCAAGAAGATTGTTTTATAATAACTGATTCACCCCCCCTCTTAGCTATTCAAACTGTTCAACAATTGGTATCAGAGATTCGGTTCCTCAAAGAAGAGCTTAACTGCTTGGGGTAGATCCGATGACACACAAATTAAAAATTCTGGTGTTTGATGGATCTAACTACAATTTCTAGAAAGTGCATACGAGAGGTTACCTAATTTATCTAGGGTACAAAACTTGGAAATTTTTCGAGACAAAATATGTTGAACCGACAAATGGTCCTTCTAGTGTAGATGAGATTTCAGCCTATGAAGAGAATGAGAAGGAAAGGTATGCAATCTTTAGTTCTTTGTCTAAGACTGAGTTAGCAAAATTTATTTCATTGGAAACTTCTTATGATGTTTGGGAAAATTTGAAAGAAATCTATGGAGGAAATGATAGAGCCAAATTATCAAATAAGTTGATAGCCAAGCACATATATGAAATCTTGAGGATGGAAGAAGGTTATTTTCAGAGAGTTGACAATGCAGTAAATGAAGTCAAAAATCAAGGAGGCACTATGACAGATGAAGATGTTATGGAGAATATTATGATGAACCTACCAGAGAGCTATAGTGACAAGATCTCAACTATTGAGGAAGTTTATGATCCAAAGAAATTCACCAGAGAGAAACTATTTAGCACCTTGACCACATTTGAGATGAGAAAATTTGGAAAAGAAAAGGAGAAATTTGAAACAACCTTCAAAGCCACAAAAACAAAAGAATATCTAGATAGTTAAAGTTCAAAGATTTGGAAGCAAACTTCACAAGAAGAATGAAGAAAGGTACAGGAAATTACAAAGGTATGCTACCTCTTAAATTCTGTAGATATATAAAGATTGGTCATTTAGCAAATAAGTGTTTGGAGAAAATAACAAGGCAAAAATTTAAAAAGATCAATAAGAAGGCCTATTATGTTAATGAGAATGCCAGTATTTCAGATGATGAATCTGATCATGTGGATTGTTTGTTTTTGGTAGAAAAGGATGAACCTGGATTTAATATCTCTAATATTTATCTGGTATCTAATGATAATACTGAAGCTGCATTACTTGTCAAAAGAAATAGAGATGAATGGTTGATTGATAGTGGATGTTCGAATCACATGACTGGTGAAAAAAATAAGTTTGTGAAGCTTGAGAAATATGATGGAGGTTTTGTTAGATTTGGAGATGATAAAACAACACAGATTGTTGGAATTGGTTCTATTTATACCTTTGATGGAATACATAACACTAACAATGTTTTCTATGTGAAGGGTTTATATCATAATATTTTGAGTGTTGGACATATGTGCAAGAATGGCTATAATGTTGTATTTCAAGATGATGGTTGTGAAATCTAGAAGAGTTCTAGAACTGTTGTTGCAACAAGAAAAAGAATAAGTGGGGATATGTATCAACTGGAAGGAGCTACAAAGAGATGCTTATTTTCTCAGAGCAATGATAGTTGGCTCTAGCACTAGAGGATGTGTCATATCAACTTTGGAAATTTGGTAAGGATAAGTTCAATAAGAGCAATCAAAGACTTGCCAAGACCAACAAAACCAGACAACACTATTTACAAAGATTTCAAGAGGGGATCGAAAACCAGAGAAACATTCTGAAGAAAAGAAGAATCCTCTACTAGTTTGTTGGACCTTGTACACATTGACCTATGTGGTCCAACCAGAACAAGAAGCTTACAAGGTAAGAAATATTTCATGCTATTAGTAGATGATTATTCTAGATTAACTTGGGTTGAAATTTTAAGAGAAAAATCAGAGGCTTTAGAAAAGTTCAAGATTTTCAAGGAAAGAATTGAGAATGAAGTTGACAAGAGAATCAAGTGTTTAAGATTTGATAGAGGAGGAGAGTTTACCTTTGATGAATTCAACCAGTCTAATGAGAAACACAACATTAAAAGATAGTTATCTTCCCATAGAACACCACAATAGAATGGTGTAGTGGAAAGAATGAACCAAATAGATCAAGAAGCAGCTAGAACAACAATTAGTGAACCAGGTTTACAATAGGTCTACTAAAGAGAAGCAATATACACAATAGTATACACTCTTAATAGAGTACTATTTTGGAGGAAATATGGAAAGACATCATATGAGCTACGGCATGGAAGGGCTCCCATAGTAAAGTACTTCAAATTTTTGGAAGGAAATTCTACATCCAGAGAGATGAGGAGAATCTTGGAAAGTTCAACAACAGAGCTAATGAAGGTATATTTTTGGGTTACTCTACAAGAAGCAAGGCATACCAGTGTTATAACAAGATGCTCAACAAGATGGTTGAAAGTGTGAATGTGAAAGTAGATGAATATGTTCAAATAAATCTTGACATGCATATAGAATATGAATCAAATAACTCAAATGAAAAAGAAGAAAATGATCGAAAAGAAGAAGAAGAGATAAAGGAGGCTCTGACAACTGCAACAAAAACTCCAAGGTATGTACAAAGAAACCATTCAAAAAATCAGATTATTGGAGATAAAAGTAAAGGAATCATCATAAGAAGCAAAGAAACTCAAGAACAAGTATTACTATGTTTACTCTTAAAAAATAAGCTAAAGATTGTGGAGGAAGCATGCAATGATCAAAATTGGGTGAAGGAAATGAAAGAAGAGCTTGATCAGATAGAGAAAAATTAGACTTAGGAACTTGTGCCCAAACCAAAAAACTAAAATGTAATTGGGACAAAGTGAGTATTTTGGAACAAGCAGGATGAAAATGGAAAGGTAATGAAAAATAAGGTAAGATTTGTTTACAAAGGTTACACTCAGATTGAAGGTATTGATTTTTAAGAGACATATGCCCATGTTTCCTAAGTGGAAGAGATCCAAATATTCTTAGATTTTGTAGCTTTTAATGATTTCAAAGTATAGCAAATGAATGTAAAATCTACATTCTTGAATGGAGAGCTGAAGGAAGAAGTCTACATTGAGAAACATGAGGGATTTAAGTCTAGAAGTGATCCAGATGTTGTTTGTAGGTTGAAGAAAAATTTATATGAATTGAAGTAGGCTCCTAGAGCTTGGTATGCAATATTAGACAAGTACTTGATTCAACAAGGATCTCAAAACGGATATGTTAACAATAATTTATACTACAAAATTCACTCAGATCAAATATTGATTGTTGTGGTTTATGTTGATGACATAATTTTTGGAGGAAATGATGACATGTGCAAAAAATTTATAGATGAAATGTAGAAAGAATTCAAGATGTCTATGATAGGTGAGTTGAATTTTTTTCTTTGATTTCAAGTAAATCATAACAACAAAGGAATTTTCATTTCCTAGTCCAAGTATACCAAAGAATTATTGAAGAAGTTTGGGTTGGAGAACTCTAAACCAATTTGTACACCTATTGTTACTAGATGTAAGTTGACAAAATAAAATGATTCACCTAAAGTTGGTGCAAGTAATTACAGGTCAATGATTGGAGGATTGTTATAATTGACTACTACTAGACCAGATATTATGTATGTTGTTAGTTTAGTAGCTAGATTTCAACAAGAACCAAAGGAATCACATGTGGTTGCAGTAAAAAGGATCTTTACAAATTTGAAGGGCACCGAAGATATCAGGTTATGGTATCCAAAGGACTCATATTTCACCTTGACAACCTATACTGATTTTGATTGGGTTAGATTTGTCGATAAAAGGAGAAGCACAAGTGGTGGAGTTTATTTCCTTGGCTCTCGGCTGGTTTATTGGTCAAGAAAGAAATAATATTTTGTATCTTTATCTACTATTAAAGTTGAATACATTGCATCATCCTCATGTTGCACTCAGGTATTGTGGATGAAACAAATGTTGAAGGACATTGGCATATCATTTGATGAACCAATCTCAATTATGTGTGATAATACCAACACAATAAAAATTTCCAAGAATCTGGTATAAAACTCTTGAATGAAGCATATATCCATCAGATATCACTTCCTTAGAGAGAAGGTATTGGAGAATGAGGTAAGACTTGAATATGTACCTAAAAAAGAGTATATTGTAGATATTTTCACAAAATCATTGAGCAAAGATACTTTTGAGTATCTCTAGCAGAAGTTAGGGGTTCTGCCCCCTCCAAGTCTACAATAATGTGCACCAGGGTGTGCATTGGTCTAGGGTATTATATGCTCACTCTTATTTGGATGAATGCTTGGTGGTTTCCTCGTAGGGGGAGTAGAGTAAGTTTTTGATGTGGATTTTTTCCCCTTTTTTCTTTGATGTCAAAGGGGGAGAAGAAAAGAGGTTCCTTGATGGTGTTGATGCTATTATTGAGTTTTTTGGTTTTTCGTTGATGAATGTTGCCATCAATGAAAAAGTGGGAGATTTTTGGAATGTGATGTTGTTGATTGTTGTCATTAATGGTTTTCATTAATGCCAACATATCTTGGTTGATTTTTTTTATGACTTGGTGATTTGGATTAGTATGCTCTAGATGTTGTGCTATGATGATCTATCTTTGGTCATTCTTGTCTTGGTCCCATTCATTTTTCAACATAACAAGATACACTCTTATGTGTCTGGATCGATCTAGAAAGTGGTTAGCGTGCCCTAGAACATTGCTTACATTGTAATTTGTATATCCTACTCCTTGGTTCTATATATCATGCATGTTGATTTGAGCGAGGAGGTTATGTGTGGTCAACATTTCATTCCCTTGCATCACGTGAATGTTTTTATGGTGACCTAATTCAAATTGTGTTCAACCAACTTAGGCATTTATGGAAGCATGAAATGGAATTATGTTTGGCTGACTTGGAAAGATTATGAAGGCATGTAATGGTATAAGTAAAGATTTATTCAATTTGATGAAAGCAAGTGTGGTCAATGTGAATCTAAAATCTAGACATTATGCGAAATTATATCAAAGATAAAAATTGTGAGTTTCTTCTAGCGCAACTGTTGGTGATAGTTATTTCAGCAGTGTATTCCCTTTCATCATTCTTCTGGAAATGAGCCTTTCTCTTTTGGTAGTGAGCCTTTTTGTCTTTAGTTGTAATAGCTAGGAAATGAGCCCACTGGTAGTGAGCCTTACCTACAATGAGCATTTTGGTAGTGAGCCTTTGTGAAAATCACCTTAACCTGTGTTCTATAATTGAGAATTAGCATTCTTCATGGTTTTTCCCTTCTTGGGTTTCCACGTAAATTCTAGTGTTATTTTTACATGGTGTTGTTATGTGCTTTCATGTTCATATCTATTAGATCATTATTTGATTCATTTAAGTTTTCTCCAGATTAATTAAGATCAATAAGATCATTTTATAATAAATGATTCACCTACCCCCTCTCAATTATCTAGACTATTCAACAAAATTTTGACATCAATGGCAACACTTCTTTTATATAGGATCAGTTTCATCTCACTCATGATCCCTCTTTTGACATCAATGACAATAATATGCTAACAATCTTTCCCTTTGTCATTGATGGCAAAAATAAATTCTCATTCCAATTAACTAAATGGTCTAATACCAATTGATGTAACATTATATCTCTATACCAATTGAACCATTTAAGAAATTCACTCATGTTTTGACATACATCTTGTATTTTCTCACCATGCTCCTATTTTGAGCATTTGCTCACATTTCTCCATTTCTCTAATTTTGATAATTTTCTCACATTTCTCCCCCTTTGACATCAATGGAAAAGGGAAGTCTCTCCTTGATAGTATACACCCCTTTGATAATAACTTCAAAGAGAAAGTGGGAATCTATCATTATGCAACCATCAATTCGTTAGAAATTTGTAAAACCATGCTTACCTATCTTGATCTACCTTTTCTACTTCTAGTGATGAATGAAGTATTAGTAAATTTCCCCTTGGACGCATGCCCTATCACTAGTGTCTAGTGATATGATGGAGAAATTACTCCTAAATTCCGCCTCAGATGTTCAAATTGTTCCTTGGGAAGAGGCTTGGTGAAAATTTCAGCTAACTCTTCTTTTGTTGGAACATACTCCATGCTAACCTCTTTATTTGCAACCTTCTCTCTAATGAAGTGATATTTGATGGATATGTGCTTTCTTCTAGAGTGCATCACTGGATTCTTAAAAATGTTTATGGCACTTGAATTATCCCAAAGAATTGAGATATGTTCTTTGTAATCTACCTTGATATCCTTAAGTATTTGCTTCATCTAGAGGACCTGAGTACAACATGTTGTTGCTGCAACATACACTGCTTTTATCATTGAAAGAGTGATTGATTTTTTCTTCTTTCTCATCTAGGAGACTAACTTGTTTCCCAAGAAGAATGCTCCTCCACTTGTGATTTTCCTATCATCTACACTCCCTGCCCAATCAACATCTATATATGTTGTTAAGGAAAAATCCTTGCTCTTGAAGTACCATCTCCACCCATAGTCAATAGTACTTTTGATATATCTGAATATTCTTTTTACTATTTCAACATGAGATTCTTTTAGTGCATCCTGAAATCTTAAAACTAAACATACTCCTTGCATGATATCTATTCAATATAACAAGCTTCCAATGATTGACCTATACAATGTCTGATTTGCATCTTGTGATTCTTCTAATTTACTTAATTTACAACCAGTTATCATAGGGTTACTGACTAGTCTACTATCTTCCATGCCAAATTTCTTGAGTATTTCATTAGCATATTTAGTTTGAGATATGAATATCCCATTATTATTTTATACAATTTGTAAGCCAAGGAAAAATGACAAATCCCCTAACAATGACATCTCAAATTAATCTTGCATGTGCGTAGAAAATATTTTACACATTTTACCATTGCTACCTCCAAAAATTATGTCATCTAAATATACAACAATAATCATGTGCTTACCGTCTGATTTGAAGTATAAATTACTATTAGCACATCCTTTCTTGAATCCTTTTTGTTGTAGGGACTGGTCCAATCTAGAATACTATGCTCTTGGTGCTTGCTTGACAATGGTTTCCTTAATATGCACACATAATCATCATCCTTTGACATCTGAAAACCATCTAGTTATTCTATGTAGACTTCCTCTTCTAGGTTTCCATTAAGAAATATAGATTTAGCATCCATCTGATATACTTTAAATCTATTATATATTGAAAATTCAAGAAACATTCCGATTGCTTCTAACCTTGCTACAGGTGAAAATGCCTCTTGAAAGTAAAAAACTTCAACTTGTGCATACCCCTTGCACACTATTATTGCATTATTACTTATTATAGATTCCTCTTCATACATCCTATTTCTAAACACCCATTTTGTGCCAATGACATTTTTTCTTAGGGGTTGTGAACATAAATTTCCCCAATCTCGCTTTGGGTGATTTTTATTTCTACTAAGTACCAACTCGCACCCCATTTTTTGAACCTCATCAGGCTCCTTTTGCAAAGGCTTCATCCAGCTATTGCCACATGTCCACCAAGTGCTCTTCGAAGGGATTTCTTCCTTCATTCTTCTAAATGGCTTCACCATGCTTCCACATGTCGGTGATTCACACACTTTTGGATTTCTTCCCTCCACTTTCCTATCAGGCTGCTTCTGAGTGCCACGTATCATCGATCCATGTTCACTTTTGGTAGAACCCACCGATAGCGTCGTTTATGAAGGATGCTTCCACGTGTCTTCACCACACAAATTGCAAGGAGGGAGGAATGAACATCATGCCTCAACCTGTCACCACGTGACCCTTCTGAGGACTTCATCAAGAAGAAGTAGGGAGCAAGCAATGAACCCCACTGAACTTGCCACTTATTCTAACTACTTTCATGGGTGGTGACACATGTCTATTGGAGAGTTATTGCTTCTACACTTGGACCACTACCATCATTCGCAAGGGATGGATCTGGTTCGTAAATGACCACGTTCATGCTTGAATATTTTCTATTACAATGACCAAAGGAAATCATTGCTTTGGGCATCATTGATCATGATTCAACTCTTTTTTGTTATCAGCCCGCCACGCAGTGGGATTTCTACCTATAAATATTGCTTCTTTTTTTGAAGAAAGGGTTTAGAACTTGTACGAAAATTTGTCGAAAAACATCAAGCCTCTTGTATTGTTTTAGATAATCGTATAAGATTCACGGACTGTGCCATTGTTGAAACTTTCTATTTCTTCACTATTTGACAAAGCTTTATACTGTGCCATTATTGTATTAAGTAATTTGTTCACAGAATTTCATAATTTCAATATAAGATTATTGATTATGACTATGTCTTCGACTCTTCTTTTCAATAAATGTATAGAGGATTTTTTATGTCGTTGATTGAGTTATTCAGGTTTATATTTTGATTTTTATTATTTCGGGACATAGGAGATTGTTGAACGACCCTTAAATCATATCTAATGGATAGGTTTATCATGCCCATATCTACTTCTTGCACATTTCCTTAGATTAGATTTAATTTTATATTTGTTTCCTTCTACCCTTTTCAATCCCCAATTATAGAAGAAGTTGGCTTCTTTAAAAACCTTAAGGTCACTTAGTTTAGTGCAATAAGTCCCCCCTTTAACCAAGTTTCCCATAAAGGTTGTTACCTTGCCAATTTTTCGGCATCAATAGTTTCTTTTTTTCTAGAACACCTAGTGGGACCACTTAAATGTACTTGAATCTAAAGTGGGTGCATGAGCAATCAACCTATTACTAGATCTCAAATAGTGAATAACCCTAGCTTGCTATTGCCTCTACTAATAGTAATACGCACCTGAAATCATCCAATAAACATTTTGATCGCTTCACCAACCATGTTACAAGTTGCAAACAAAAATTAGGTGTCATGGGATACCGAAAGTCCCCTTGTAGCACAAGTAGCACCCACAATCTGGACCCCTATCCCGGTCTCTGCTTTAAAAACTATACCTAAATTTACCATAGATGGTTCAAGAACACCATCTGAACATCTGTAAGATGTGGTGGATATTTTTTTGGTGCAAAAAGTTATAGATCAAAATATAGTGCTAAGGTTTCCCATAGCCTCTTTCAGGGGTAAAGCGTTAGAATCGTACCACACTCTACCGACTAACACTATCAGCACCTAGGATCAACTTGAAGATCCTTTCTACGAGAGATTTAATGGAGATCAGTTTTCACTATAACATCAGTTGGCAACTATAAAGCAGGCTCCTCACAAAGCCATGAATGACTTCAATACCTAGTTTCACACAACTTGGTAGAGAATTTAGGCTACTATCCGGTTGTCGACCAAATTGGCATTCATGTTCTACCTAAAATCCATCAATATCGACATCTCTATGATGATCCAGTCTCTTGGCGGAACCACTCTACCGAATGCATACATCGTAGTAGTCAAGGTGGAGAAAACTCTGACTGACATCGGGAAGTTTCCACCTTAGCCCATCATGCCTATATTTTCAGACATATTAGTTCCAGCTCAAGAAATAGAATCTACTAGTGCGCCTGCTCCTCCCTAATCTATGTATACATATCTGAGCATGCCACAAAATTTTTCTTCTACATCTGGATCTTCAAAGGATGAGATGAGCGACATAAAAGATTTATTGAGGAACCTGGGGAATAAAGTAACTACTATCAAGCGTAACCAGTCCATGCCTCCAAGGCTAGCCTACCAAAATTATCAAAGTGAAAGGCCTTCATACCAATAGAACCAATATCAAGGAGGCACGCACACAAATCTGCAGGTTCAAATGACTAATCAAACAATGCCAGTACCTAGTCCACTAGGATTTTCTTAGCCAAGCACGATTAGAGAGCTGACCATGGGGTATAACAATCTTGCCAAAGATATCAATCCCTAGTGCTTCCCCTATAGAAATGCGCACATGCCCCAAAATTTTCCACACAAAAACTTACAACAGAAGGTGGCAGAACAATGCAACCAAGGTGTGGCTTCAAGTTTAGGACGTTATAGATATGCCTCTCCACAAATGGAAAACATGGTGCTAACCACTCAAATGCAAGGAATATCCTTGGAACAAGAAAATGACATAGCTCTCGATCATGCGCTTTTCTCATGGATGGAAGGAGAGGAAGCGATGTTCACATACGAGGCATCCACATTGGAGACCCTATAAGTATAGTTCGATTACAAAAATCATTCAAAGAGGACATTTAATGGTGAACCAGTCACTTTGTAACCTAAAATTATCCCCGACCAATCCCCCGATCCTTCCACAATGACTCTACAACCACGACTACATAAGGAGATTATCATAACTAGGGATAAAGAATAGAAGCCTTCAAATCTATCGCCATTCAATATGGTGAAACAATTGAAAAATCTTCTGCTAAATTATCCCTTTAGGATATCTTAGCTATTTTGGAGCATAAGTCACTGTTGCAAAAGGCTTTCCAATAAGATATAGTTATTGAATCTATAGAGCAATCGCTCAAAGAAAAGGCCATTGTCCCATCACCTTTGACTAAATTTCTCACAAATAGTGCAAAAGAGACCTCTTCTGAGGTTAAAGAGAAGCCAAAAACCAAGCCCTTTTTCTTAACTCTTATTGTGGGGAAGAAATTATTGCATAATTCCATGATTGACTCTGGTGCTAGCACCATAGTATTGCCCAAGAAAATACCTAAAGCCTTAGGACTCAGCTATGAACCTTTGAGAAGGGGTGTTATCTAGCTTGATGGGATCAAAGTCAAAACTGTAGATGTCATTATAGACCTCCCATTGACCTTATTCACCTTCCCAAGCATCACAGTTCCACAAGATACTATGATCATAGATGTTCCTCCCATGTTCAACCTTTATCTATCCTGGGAATTCACTTGAAAGATAGGTGAATACCATTCTTTGGATTGGTCGCATCTAATCCTCAAGACCAAGCACGAAGCTAAAATGAAAATAGTTTCTGAATCTTTACATTCAAAACATGTGGCCGATGAAGCCATAATCAACTTTGAGGTCACTCATATCTCTTTCACTAAAGAAGAAACATATGGTACTGAGATACTAGAGGAAGAGAATGTCACTGGAGACTGAACCGATCGAGAAGAGGTCGTCTTGAGTGAATACATAGACACTGATCCTTTTGGAAATTATCATGCTACTAGGTTAGGCACCTATGCCATCTATGATGAAGATCAAGAGATTTTGAAGGTTATAAAGGACCCCATGATCGATCGAGCGTCAGAACTACAGAAATTGCACTTTGGTGGTGCGAGGTTCAAGGTTGGTTTTGGTGTTAGGATATGTTTGACATCTCCAGCCAATGAGGAAATTCTTAGGTCTTTCCACTTCTAGCTCGCTTGCTTGAACAATGAAGTCGAATATGAGGGCCTTGTGCAAGGTCTAAGTATTGCAAAGTGGATTGGTGTCAAGAAAATAATGGTGTTCAAAGACTTCAAACTAATAGTTAATCAGTTCTAAAACAATTCTATGGTGAAAAATGTCCACATGCGGTCTTATAGACATAGAGTTTGGGACCTCATTGAAGGTTTTGAGGATTTTAACATCTGATAAGTTCCTAGGGAGAGGAATTCAACTGTGGATCACATGGCGACAATAGGATCTTAGTTTTATCCTATCTCTTACTTGATCAATAATATACAGTCTCTATGAGTGATTGTCCGACCCTCCATTCTAAATAATGATCAGAGTTGGAAAGTGTTTGAAACTGATGAACACATTGCCTCGTTCATCAAACAATCGAGAGAATTTGTAGATCAAATTCAACCATAAATTGAGGAAGAAAATGAAGGGAAAATCATTCAGCTAAGGTCTAACAAGCTTTCGAAGTGACTGGTCACTCTCACAAACTTGTTCGATTGTGATGATGCAATAAATGGCAAGAGAAGGTTTGTGGTAAACAAAATCTACTATGTAGACCTTCAGGTCAGAGATGGGAAGAAGCTCAAAGTTGGGAAGGATGTCCTGCAACATGACAAAGACAGACTCATGCACTTTTGTGAAAAATATGAAAGAGTAGTGGCCTAGTCATATGATGACCTCAGGGGATATGATCCTAAAATCATGCAGCACACTATTGAGCTAAAGAAAGGTGTTAAACCTTTCTACCAAAAGTAGAGGCCAATAAATCTAAAGATTGAAGCCCTAATGGCATAGGAGCTAAGAAAGTTGATTCAATCTAAAATTGTGTTTATGATCAAGCATAGTACATGGGTGTCTAACCTTGTTCTAGTCCAAAATAATAATGGAGACATTCTTCTTTGTGTTGATTTATGAGACCTAAATTTTGGATGTTGTGGTTGTGTGACAAATATGTGGCTATCATTGATGTCAACACTATTAGCATAAATGCCTGTAAGGATGTAGATGTCGAGGATATTGAGAAAATTGTAATAAATATGTTACAGGTTGTCTGTGAAGCAGTGAAGATCAATATGGTAGAAAGTTTAGTATGTTGTAAACTAGATGTTGTGGATTAAAGGGTTTGTTTGTAAGCCTATCTAGTTTCTACTTCGTAAGTTTCAGATGTGTGCATGAAGATTTTAGGAACTTGTAAGTGTAACTATGGATTTTTCCTGGAAGATTAAAAGCTTAGTATATCACATGCAATATTTAATCAATCCATAATAAACAATTAAAATCATAGGAATAAACAAAAGAATAAATTAAATGATCTCACCCAGTCCTTCATCCTCCATGGCTGACTTCCATTGCACCTTCTAGTTTGCTGAAATAATGAAGTGCCCTCAAATTTTGATGAGAAACTCTATACTTTGGACTAGCCCTAAGCAAGTGTTGAAGGATTTAAGTACCTGTGCAAGAGAAACTCAATCCTACATGCAATGATCTAAGTAGCTAAATGACAAAAACAAGGCTATGTTAAAACTCAAGAGAATGCAAGAGATTAAAAGATTAAAAGATTAAGAGATATTGAAGATGTCGAAAATGAGGACAAAATTGGTATTTTATAGAAAATGAAATTTTGGATGGATGGATGAGATTAAAGATTGAGTAATTCCCTAGAATCAATGGTCAAGATTCAAAATGGCAACTCTGAATTAGGGTTAGGGTAAGATTTCCAAATGAGTGGACAAGATTTAATTTAAGAAATTAAATCAAGGATGGAGAATAGATGTCACAGTGAAATTAAAATTAGTAAAATCTAGAAGATCAAGATTGAACAAGAAGATGAGATTTGGAAAATCAATAATTTTAGCAATTACTTGATTTATAGAAGAATATTACCATTTTGAATTAAAATTAATTCAAAATATGGATTTAGTATGATAGTAAATAATTGATTTTGAGATTATTTACTAAAAGAAGTGACAGTTAGTCATGTGAGGCCATTTTAAATAAATTATTTTAATTAAATCGAGGGAAATGCCAAATAATCCAATAATTAAAAAATAATTATTTAATTTAGAGAATGAACCCAATAATTAAATAAATTAATAAATCTATTTAATTATAAGAAGAGTTAAGAATTAGTGACATTAAATAAATAAATAAATAAGATATATTTATTTAATAATTAGGAAGAAATAAATGGAAAAGATTAATTAAATAAATTGAGAAATTTATTTAATTACGAGAAGACTTTAGATAGTTAGTGACGCATTAAACAAATAAATAAAATATATTTATTTAATAATCATGAAGAATTGAAAGACATGAATTAATTAAATAATTATGAATTATTTTATTAATAGTCAAAAGAGGGCTATAAACATAATTAAAATGTCATAGTTATGCTAGGGATAAGAAGATGAAAAATAGAGCTTGCAGGCCTAGGTAATTTTTATGTGTCTACATTTTGCCCCTCTTTGTCATAATGTAGTTTATCATGTTATGGAAAAGAAAACAAGTCAATAATATACCCCAACGAAGGGACGGAGTGCCTATGCCCCCTCGGGAAGTTTTTTGAATTTTGGCCAGAGGTCAGAAAAATTTGTAAAGTGTCCCAATTAGTCAATTTGATGACCAGAAAAATAATGGCGCGATCAATTTTGAGAATAGAGGGCATTAAGCCAATGAAAATACCAATCAAAGGCAGTCAAACAAGCCTCCAATACAAACCCATCAGGTCAAACCCTAATTCTTAACCTATAAATAAGTTGAAAAAGCCAAACCTAGTGTCATTTTCACAATTGTTATTTAAAGATTTTAGAGAGCAGAGCACAACGAGATGATGATGATTCTAGTGATAGCACACCGTGGCTACCATGTAAGGAAATTTTGAGGGCCTAAGGGTGTAGAGGCACTCGTAAGTACCCTATCCAACTTTTAATTTTATCGATTTATGTGCATTTATTAGGGTTTAGGGGGGAGACAAATGCATTGCGATGTAAATTCCCTCACATAAACCACAAATGCCTTCGCATTTGATGCATTTTATTGTATCATGATGCAAATGCAAAGGATGGGTATGTTTAGGTTTAAAGGCGCACAAGTGATAGGGAAAATGACACAAGTGTCAAAATGCAACGCAAGCGTAGTTATCAGCGGCACAAGTGTGATATTGTGACACAACCGCCATGCCAAAGGATGCAATCATTATAAAGGTTTGCAATTTCCAGCTGGTATGATGTAACTGTGAAAGTGTGACACAACTACAAAATTCAAAGCCACATGTGATAGTGCAACACAATTGTAGTCAATGAGACACAATTGTCATTGACCAAGGTTAACCAAAGTTGACTTAGTGTAGACTCTTTTTTTAGATGAATTTTTGGTTTCTTAGATAGTAGTAATGTGTCGAATTTCTAATCCATGTGTGCATAAATGATTAGTGCCTATCTATACTCGATAATTCAAACGTTCTGCTTATTCTTTCAAAGATCTTCTGAGTGATATGGAGAGACATCGGTTGATGCGATTGGGGTTGTATTATGTCACTTACATGCCCATTATTCGGTCAAACAGGGGATTACTGATGGCGTTCTATGAGAGATGGCATTCAGAGACCTATTCCTTTCATTTACCTATAGGAGAGGCTACCATTACCCTGGAGGATGTGTATCGTATTTTGTGCATCCTAATCAATGAGGAGAGATTAGTATATGATCCACACAGAGGGCGATGGCCTTAGGAGAGATGTATGAGGATGCAGATGGTATTGGTTTAGGAATCCATGGATATGAGATCGGGTGGAATTTTGTGGCTGACCACTACACACGATGGGATGCCATGCTTATGACTTTGATTGTTGGGGTGTTGATTCCTGATCGTCGTAGACATGGATTTCCTATAAGATGGGGAGATGTACTAGTGTGAATGCATGCACAGAGGATAGTGTTTTCTTGGGGGCCCTGCTTGTTGGCTATGTTGTACCATCAACTACATGAGGTTGTATATTAGGAGGGTCAAAGTATTAGCTCTGATACCACTTTACTTATGATCTGGGCATGGGAGCACATTCCTATCTTCTACCCACTAGTACAGATTCAACACTTGGGTGACGACATGCCCTATGTTTACCTATATGCTGGTTCAGTTAGCCAGATCCACGTGGGAGATACCAGGTATTGGCGACATCGGATTGACACATTGGTTAGCTTTATCTAGAGGTCATACAGAGATTGCGCCCAATGGCTAGATGAGGATGACCATCTTTCCTTCTACACACAGTTTAGATACCTGATTGGTCAGACAATATAGAGTCAGCATAACATTGAAATGTACTTGCCCTAATAGGTATTACGATAGTTTGGTGAGTATCAGGTTGTGTCAGTTGGGACAATAAAGTATGCACGACCATCTAGGGAGACCGTATGGGGGCCACCGATAGCAGTGACAATGGCAGAGCAATAGATAGATAGCATGGTCACACAATAGTGGGGGTGGAGAGGAGGTTCAACAAATGTAGGGACATCTGCAGAGTATGATGCTTGGTGGCAGGTTCACAGGCCCATTCCCTTGATAGAACTAGATGGTCCAACTCCCATAGATCATAGATTAGTTATCCCATGGGTGCGGAGGGGAGGTTGGGGTGGTAGAAATGGAGGGAGAGATGGAGTGCAGGGGAGAGATGGTGGCTGGGGTGATGGGGGGAGAGGTGGGGGATATGGTGGCTGGGGTGATGGAGGGAGAGGTGGGGGAGATGATGGAGGTGGCAGGAGGTGACAGGGGGGGTGTAAGGAGGAGGGGTGATGGAGGGCGGAGGCACCCAAGGAAATTCAGATAAAGAGTGGGTGGTGCACCATTGTCACCTATCCAGGAGGAGGCTGCAGAGGTAGAGTAGCCAGGTGGGTAGGAGACAGAGGTCTGAAGAGAGGAGGTGGAGGTGGAGGTCAGAGGTGAGGAGGCTAGAGGAGAGGAGGAGGTTGATGTTAGGGGCGGGGAGGCTAGAGGTGAGGGAGAGCAACCAGAGGAGGATATTTTTGTTGAGCACCATCCTCTCAACATTGAAGTGGAGGAGGTCCAAGGAGAGGATGTGAGGGAGGAGGATGAGGAGGGGGAGGATGAGGCCGAGAGGAGGGTATGGGAGTAGATGATCAAGGCAGATGAGGAGGGGGATAGGCCACCCATCTTTCCAGTGGATTCCACTATGGATCAGAGGATTGTAGATCATCAGAGTAGATTAGATATGACCTTGTCTTAGAATAAGGCCCAGGCAGCGGAGTTGGAGGTAGTAAGGGTAGAGCGAAATCGGGCTATTATTCGATGGCAAGAGTCTGACAGATGGGTGAAAGAGTTTACATAATTGTGTACAGGACTGTCAAGAGATATGGCCAGAGAGTTGGCCAGGACGGCCGAGAGTAGGGGCTGATACAAATTATTATATGACCAGGTTGTTCCACTAAAGAGACGAGACCTAGGGTTATCCAGATCATACAATAGGACTGGTAGTGGTACCTAGGCCCACAATAGCAACAAATCACATAGCAGGAGTCACACGAGTGTTGGGGGGTCCACCTTGTTTGGGTAGTCATCAATTCATAGGTCTCATAGTTCTCATAGACCTTCATCAGGCCACAACCATAGGTTAGGGCACAACCATAGATTAGTGTCATCAGGACACCAGTTATAGCAGAGCCATCCTCCTGTCATTGAGCCTTTAGGATCTTAAAGTCAGGCCGAGGAAACCATGCCTATTTAGGTTATCTTTCATCTAAAGAGTCAGCAATAGTCACCTCATGGATCACCCCCATGGGATGGAGGGGGCACACCACAGGATTTGTACTTTGTTATTTGTATGAGATATTGTGTATATTGACACTAAAGCCTACGAGCCCCATTTTTGGGATATACTATGATTTCATCCTATGACATGATATTCTTTTTGAGATATATATATATATATATGAGATTGTTTTGGATGCAGACTATATGATTTTATGTGTTATGATTCTCTATGCCTTATTTGATGTGATTTGATGTGATGCATTTATGATGTTATGAGATATATGGACATCATGATTTATGGTTATGGATGTCGTTATGGATATGTTTATGTATGTATGCATTGTGCAATGTATGATGATATGATTCCTATATGTTAATGCAAATGATGGTTATGATGTATGCTAGATGGATGGATGTACATGATAGTGTCATACAATGTGAATTATGGTATTTGATTTATGCAAATGTGAAATGTGAAGATGAAAAGCTCGTATGATCATGTATGCATCTATTTTTTTTGTATTTCATAGGATATCATCAGAGGATGAGAGAAGAAAGGATGAAGATGGATGTTAGTGCGGAGAAAGATATGCATGGTAGTGCAGAAACAAAAATCCTTCAACACTTTCCATAGTACTATAATAGTTGTTGCTCCTAATCATCATTGGGTGAAAATTTCATGATGGCCAAAAAACACTATGATATGACATAGATCAATAGTGTGCAAGGTCGAACCATTGCATAGATAAAAATTCATAGACAAGGATGATCACGACTCATACGAGGAACACAATTGCCCCTAGTAATTTTGTCATAACCAACTACAAAAAAGAGAAAGAAAAATCATGAGACATCGCTGCTTCTCTAAATCCTAATGTCATGACATCCTTGAGAAACTAGCCACATGATAGTTAAAAATAGACAAGAAAATCATCGTACTACATCCTTGCTCCTCTAAATCCTGAAGTCAAGATATCCTTGAGAAACTAGTATTAGGATGATCAAAAGGACAAGGATGATCATCATGATATGTCATGGTTCTTCTAACGTAAATAACTAATATCATGATAATCATCAAAAAGACAAATAGTGTTTTCCAAGCATTCACCAAGTGAATAGAATGTCAAGTGCTGAAATTATCAAGTGTTTTAATGTTGAAATGCCAATGTTGACGAGGTCACGGTTTTCAAATGTTGAGTGATACTAGATTCAGGAAGGACACATCCTGGATGACATTGATATCAAGAGGATCGATTCTTGGAGTTAGGAGAATCCATCAAACTGCCAGATGATGATGACGATGCTTAGGAAGGACATATCCAAAAAGCATAAATAGATGACAAAAGTTGTTCCTCAGAAGGACACATCTGAAGAAGAACCCAAATTTTTGATAGGTTGATTTGTCTTGATAGAATTTGAATACATGCCATTGCTGCCATGCCAATTTGACTAAAATGTTGATGAAATAGATTGTTGATAGATTTCTCATTTAGGATTGAGAGACGATATGATTTAAATATTTTTGAAGTGTGTGAAAGTGTATTGCCGTGAACCCTAATGGACTGACCTAGTGCGGCCTTGGGGGTTCATCGATTGATGGCCTTGCCTACGTCATGCACTTAGAGACCTCATAGTTCAACATGAACAAATACTTTATCTGAAGGATAGAAAAATGAACCCTGATTTCACTTTGACAAACCTAACAGGACTAACCTAATGTCTCGGGGATCCTAAGATGAATATTTCCTACGTATAAAATGCGTAGAGACAATGTAGTCTGGACTAGGACAAAGACTGAGTGATGTGATTGACTTGACATGATGGGATAGACTTGACTCTATTTTGATATTTTTGACACTTTTTGAATGTTTTTGTATTTTCTTTAGGATATTTTCAGATTTTTTTATGACTTTTTTAACTACTTTTTAAGATTTTTAAGATTTTTTTCAAGACTTTTTAAGATTTTTAGGATTTTTCAAGACTTTTTCTGAATGTCAATTCATGTGTGACACCCACTATAGTTACATGATAAAGATCTTTCCCCTAGACAAGTCAAGGATTATTCAAGCCAAATGATATGGAAATAGGTAGATGCAAGACAAAATGCATGAATATGCAAGGGGTGATGTCAACCAATGCTAATAGATGTCATGAATGTGTCAGGTTTTCATGATTATGCAAAGTGGATAAAGGCCGATTAGAGTAATAGTAGATGACGGAGCCAAGATCGAATACGCATGGCTCCTATTTGCCAGGTTTTCACCATAGTATTTATCCAAAGTGCCTCTTTGCCAGGTTTTCACTATTGAACGAATTTATTTCATTTTACTATTTTTGCCATTTTTTGATTTTTTTGGCGTCCCAAAATGCCTGTTTGCTAGGTTTTCATCAAGGGAGAATTTTTTTCTTATTTCTCAATTTTTTTATTTTTAGGTTTTTAGCCAAGCCCTTTGATGATATGTGTAGAACTTTCATAGATGTAGGTTCTTGATGGGTTCTGTCAACTATTATCCATCAGGTGTGGCTAACTGATAAGCTCTAGAACCAAATGTTGTAGTAATAATATAAGGACCGAGCCAATTAGGCTCAAACTTTCCAGGTTTTCATGATTAGCCCAATTTATTAGATTATGCATGAGGATCAAGTCACCAATTTCAAATTTTCTCACCATCACTCTTTTATGATAGCTCTTCGAGAGATGATTTTGATATGCCTAGAAGTGATTGAAGGCATTTTTTCATATTTCCTATAACATTTCTAGCTCATGCAAGTGAGACTATTTGTACTCTTCATCATTGATCATTCCCTTCAAAGAGACTTGGAGAGAAGGAATTTTGACCTCGATGGGTAATATGGCCTCAAATCCATAGACAAGGGAAAATGGAGTGGCTCCAATGGGCGTATGAATGCTAGTTCGGTAGGCCCATAAGGAAAGATTGAGTTGTAAATGCCAATCTCAGCCAGTGTCATTGACGGTCTTCTTAAGAATGCAAAGAATTGTTTTATTTGATGCCTCAGCTTGGCCATTGCCCTGTGGATAATATGGGGTGGATAAATGGTGTTGGATGTGGAATCACTCAAAGAGTTCACAAACGTCTTGATTTTTGAATGGAAAATCGTTATCTATGATGATGGATTGTGGACCACCATACTGGAACATGATGCAATTAAGGATAAACTTGGATATCTACTTACCAGTGATGTAAGTGAGTGGGATGCCTTCAATCCACTTAGTAAAGTACTCAATGGCGGTGTTTATGAATTTATGGCCATTAGAGGAGGATGGATGGATCTTGCCCACGAGGTTGAATCCCCATTGTGCAAAGGGACATGGAGAAGTGATTGGTCTTAGCTCTTGCATAGGTGTGTGGATTAGGTTGTTATGCACCTAGCATTTTTGACATGTTATGAAAAACTAAAGAGCATCTTTTTCTAGTGTCGTCCAATAGTATCCAAGTCTAGTGACTTTCCTAGCTAAAGTTGGGCCACTCGAATGAGATCCACATATACCCTCATGCACTTCTCATAAAGTTTTTTGGGCTTCCTCAGTGTCGAGACAACGAAGAAGGGTGTTATCAAAACCACACTAGTATAGGGTGTCATTGATGATGGTGTGTCAGATTACTTTTCACATGAAGGATTTTCTCTGATTATTGGATAGGTTGGGTGGTAGGGTTTGGGACTTCAAATAATCATAGATGTCATGATACCAAGGTGAATTGGGACCCAGAAGTTCACAGACCATTTTTGACTCTGGAATGTCATATGTAGGCATCAACAACTATTCCACTAAGAACTCAAATTGTGACACATTTTTGTGGATGTCTAAGAGAGATCCAATAGTTTCCATGGCATCGACTTCTTTGTTTTGTGTCCTTGGGATTTGTTCAAAATCAATCATACTAAAATATGTCATGAAGCTATCAACCATCCAATTTTAAGGCAATAAATTTTTGTCCTTTGTCTCATAATCATCGTTCACCTAGTTGATAAATAACTGCGAGTCTTCGGAAACTAACACTGTCTGAATTTTCCATTTAATTGCCATTTTGAGTCCTATGACTAGTGCTTCATATTATACAATGTTATTAGTACAAGGGAAGGTGATCCAAAATGCCTTAGGAATTGAATCCCCTTGCGGTGTGATGAACAAGATACTAGCTCCCAGTGTGAGACCTGTCAAAATACAGTTTCCATGGTGATGTAGGATCTACATAAAAGATAAACTCATCAGGAAAATTAGTTATCAATGGATGAGTGCCTTAGATGGGTGCATCTACAAGTTGATCCGCTATTACCTGCCCTTTTATTTCCTTGCACTCAATGTATTATAAGTCATATTCACTCAAAATCATGACCCATTTTGCTAACCGGCCTGTCAATGTTGCCCGACTTAGGAGATACTTTAGTGGATCAATCTTAGCTACCAAGTGCATTTAGTGATTCACCATGTAATGTCTTATTTTTTATGCTGAGAAGACAAATACAAGACAGGAACATTCCATAGATGTGTAATTAAGTTCATATCCTATCAATGTACGACAGATATAATATATGGCTCTTTCTTTTTCCTTATAGTCATTTTGTTCCAATAATGCCCCCAATGCATTTGTAGTTGTAGAGACATACAGGATCAACAAATTGCCTTCAATGGGTGACATTAGGATAGGTGGTGTCAATAGATATTCTTTGATTTTTCAAAGGTTGTTTTGCATTTTTCTGTCCATACAAAGAGGATACTTTTGCGTAATAGGTACTGAAATGGTTGACACTTGTCTACCAACTGTGCGATGAAGCATCAGATGCATTGTAGTCTGCCCTGAAGTGTTCTTAACTCACTAATTCATTTTGGTGGAGGCATCTCCAGTATTTCTTTCACCTTTGCGTGGTCAACCTCTATGCCTTGTGAAACTATATAGCCCAATAGTTTTCCTGAAGTAACTCCAAAGACATATTTTTTTAGGTTCTAAAAAACCTTGTAATCTTCTAGCCGTCTAAAATTTTTGTCCAGGACCTTGAGATAATCTTTTTGTGTCAAAGATTTGGCCAAGAGGTCATTCACATAATCTTCCATTAGGATATGCATCATGTCATGAAATATCATTGTCATAGCTCTTTGGTATGTGGCGCCTGCATTATATAAGCCAAAAGGCATGACATTCTAAAATTATATTTCCCACGGGCATGTGAATGCCATTTTGTGCTGATCCTTAGGTGCAATGTGGATTTGGTTATATCCTGAGAAACCATCCATGAGAGACAAAATCTTGTACCCTGCTATGAGATCAACAATCATGTCTATATTTGGCAATGGGAAATCATCTTTTGGACAAGCCTTATTTAAATCTCTGAAATTCGTACAAATGCAGATTTGTCTATTTGGCTTTGTAATAGAGACAATCTTGGATATCTAGTCAGCATAGTCTATTGATCTTATGAATCCAACATCCAGTAACTTCTTTAGTTCAGCCTTTACAAGTAGTGCGATCTATGGATTCATTTTCCACAATTTTTGTTTGACTGGTTTGATACCTGGAATTAAAGGAAGATGATGCAATACCAATTCTTGATCTAGGCCTGGCATGTCAGCATATGACCATGAGAAGTTAACTTTCCTTTCTATGAAGAATTGTTGGAGTTTAGGTTTTTCTTCTTCTGACAATGATGTGGCCAAGAGAACCATTTTGGGATTCTCTGGTGTAGCTATGTTATCTTCTATGGTGTCTTCAATAATCATCTCCGATTTTTCCTGTGCTACAGGAAGAAAGTCCAATCCTCCATCCTTAGGCACCTCAGAGAGGTTTTCACCTTCAGATACGTCCATTATTTTTACTATTTTATTGTCAGAAGGCGCCTTGCGATTTTCACCTAAAGACATTTCTTTTTTATTTTATTCTTTCTATTTTTGTGACTGGAGGATTGCATGGTCTCCTCGAAGTAAGCTGGACAATCTAGGTCAATAGAAAATATTTCTTTGTGATCACCCCATGGAATGCCCTCATGGAGTCCAATGAATTCTGCAATGACCTCATCTTTTTGAAAAATAGCCATAGTCGGTGGCTCTTGTTGGTCCCAATCAATGAGTTGTGGGTAAACAAGGGAAATACCATCATCATTGTTGGTAAAGGATGGGGAAGATGTAGAAAGCATACAAATTGAAGCCTCAAGTGTGAAGGCGAAGTTGTCAATTTCAAAATTTGTGTCAGATTCAATGGATGTACCATATTCATATTCGGATGAGTTGTATTCATAGTCATAATAGGGGATAAAAGTATCAGCATCATGACTAGTGGCTAGCAGTTTAAAGGCACGGATAGTAGGTTCAAGCATGTTAGGCTCATGGGTGGGCTCGAGAATGGGGCGGGATAATTCAGATGTTTCTGGCGATAATTTATGTTCTTTTGGATCCCAAGGAATGATTACCCATTCCTTATTTTTAGAATGACGATCAATAGGATCAATGTTGTATTCTTGTTGGAATCTTTCTTCAAAAGGGGGTTGGATAGGTTCAAGGAATAGTTCATGAATATCATAGTTACTCAGGGTTTTTTCATATCCCCATTCCCATTCATTAGATTCAGTTTCAGTAAGGGATTCTTCCATTGTCTCGACACTTTCTGGAGCCGTTACTTCCTCATTTGAAAGTTCATAGGTATGTCGATCATTAGTTCCAAGTTGGTCAAACCCTAGCCCTATTTACCTTGGTCTTGCAGAAATAATGATAGGTTCTCTCCTTCCATTGTTGGATTTTCCAAGGCCACTTGTGCCATCAAAACCTAGTGCCTTGCATATGTCATAGCCTTTTCCATAGAGATGCACTAGTAGTGGAGGTAATCCTTCTGGTTCTTTTTAGATCCAGTCAGCTATGTCAATAATGGCTTCATAAATCACATCTCCCCATAGTGTGAATACTCTTTTTGGTGGAACCTTGAAAGTTTTTTTAGGCTCGATTGCAAAACAAGGTTGAACATAGACTTTAGGTGGATTAGGTATGGTGGTGATATAGTAAGCCGTATTCATTTTGAATTATCCACATCCAAGGTCCTGAATCTAAAGGTCATTACTTGGTATGGAGGTCGAGGAGGATGGTGCGGTGGAAGTTGATGGAATGGATATGGATGATTTGGTGAGTGTAGACGGGTCAATATATTTTGAAGAGGTGGAAGTTGAGGCTTCTCGATTGATGGGTACCTGGTGCTCAACAGTGGCTCTCAGATTTGTACAGTATTGGAATGGATCAGGTTCTCCTGGTATAGTAATTTTGGTACCATCAAAAGGGAATTTAAGGCATTTGTGGTATGTGGAAGGAATGGCCTTTAAGGCATGAATCCATGGACAACCAAGTAAGATATTGTAATGCATATCACAATCTAGAACTTGGCATGTTGTGTCTATGATAACTAGTCCCACACTAATTAGAATAGTGATGACACCTTTGGAAGTATGTTCCTCATCATCATATACTTTGATGACAATGCTCTTGGTAGCATCCACACATGCATTAGAGAAGCTAAGAGATTTAACCAATTTTAAAGAGAATATGTTCAATCCGGCTCCAACATCTACTAAGACTCATCTAACCTTATGCTTATGGAAAAAAACCTCGATATGAAGGGCATCATTATGAGATGGTTTGGGTGAGGAATAGTCAATGTGTGAAAAGGTAATGTAGTGAGGCAAAGTCAAATATCTGACCATAGTTTTGAAATGGTTGAAATCAATGTTGTTTGGGATGAAAGGCTCTTGCAAGACCTTATCCAAGATGGCCTTATGTGCAGGTGAGATGCGAAGCAATTCAAGGATGGAGATTTGAGCCGGTGTTTTTTTCAATTGCTCAACAAAGGTTAAACTCTGGATTTAGTTTTGGCTACTTGACAGATGGACCAAGAATGGTAATCTTGGGTTGACAAGTGGAGGGACTTGGGATGGTGACCTTGCCTTTGCGTGTAGTAACATTGTATTTTGGGGCCTTTTTAATAGTAATGGTATTGACACATTTATCTTCATCAGCAACATGAAGACTATTAATGATGGTACCGCCAAAATAATTGAAGGTAGGATGGATGTGATTAGCTTGATTATGTTATTCTTTATGCCAGATGAGGAGGGGTTATGAGAACCATGATCATGTAGTGGGTTCTTATGGATTGTATGATCTGAATTAGATGCAAACGGTTGACCTCCTAACTCAATGGTATGGTTTTCGATAAGGTCTTGCACAAGATTTCATAACTGGAAGCAAGAGGAATTTTTATGCCCTTTGAAATGGTGGTAGTGACAAAATGCATTATCATCCCACCATGATGACTTGAATTGACCAGGGTCATATGGTTTAGGTTCTTCCAAATTTATGACACTGTTTTGGATAAGTTTCTGTAAGACAATTTCGATAGGCTCACCCAAGGGGGTGTATGTGCATTTTTGAAATTTTTGTGGTTGACATGGCTACCTTTGATTAGATTGAGCAAGATTATTTTGAATAGCATTGATAGTTGGTGTCGGCATAGTCACAAGTGCATTTTGATTTTTAACTCCTTTGATGGTGAGTACATGACCTGTTGTATTGATGGTGTCTGCATCAACCACACCATAATTGGTGATGTGTTTATTCTTAATCCAGTATTTGGTTTTGTCATTGGAAGTAGTTGGGTTAGTGTTTGTGGTGGTGTTGACTATTTTTCCACCATATTTTAATTCGCCTTTGGCGATCAAATATTTTTCAAGTTGAACGTCTTTTTCAACAAGGTCAACAAAGGTGGTACATCAATGGACTTATAAGCCATATCTTAGTGGTCCCAAGATATTTTTTACAAACATGATGACTTTCTCCTTTTCAGGTATTTCTACCATACATTTGCTTGCTAAGGTTCTCCATCTTTGAAAGAATGGGATAAAAGTCTCTCTTGCATCCTCTTGGGTAAGTCTGCATAAGGAGGCAATTTCAATAATCATGTCAATTTTATAGGCGTATTTTTCAACAAAATTGTTTGCCAATTCATCCTAGTTTTTGATTCCTTTAGGAAATAGCGAGAACCATTCGAATGCATGGCCTGCGAGACTTCTAGAGAAGAGTCTCATGAGATAGGTTTGTTCATATGTAATATCCATGCAACTAGTGGTGAATTATCTTATTTGTTCAATGGGGTTTGTCTTGCCCTTGTATTTAGGGAAATGTGCCACCACATATCCATGAGGAAACAGTGGCATATACAAGGTTGTGTCAAATGGATATGGACATAAGTCATGTGACATGTAAGACTTTTTGTTTGACTGTTGCAAGGTCTCCACTTGTGTTTGAAGAGCAAAAAGTTTGAGTGTGAGTGCCTCCACAATTGGGTTGTTGGTAGAATCACACATGTTGGTGACATGTATGGATTGAGTGCCCACCTGTTGTGATGAGATTTGCTGGTTTGGGATTTGTTGTTGGTGAGAAAAATGAGTGCTTTGATTTGGTGGTTGTTGGAAATGAGCGTTTTGATGAGGGATGTGCTGTTGTGTATGAACTTGAGAAGCGTAAGTGGGGATATGGGATCCCACCATGTTGGATTGAATTTGGGGGCCTTGTTGGCCTTTTCGCATGTTGATGCCCAAATGGAAAGGAAGATCGGGTGCCTTGATTGCCTTGCCCAAATAGGTAATTATGGCCTTGAGGAATGTTGGTATTTTGCCTCAAAGGAATGTTGGTATTAACCTGTAAGGAATTTGGGATATTAGGTTGGGGGCCTTGAATGACAACTCTTCATTTATTCCTCCCAAAAGGGTTTTATGAGTTTGTTGCCATTGCATTAGAGAAACCTAATAAGATGTTCGCTGATGTACCCATAGAGGTAGATGATGTCCCAAAGAGGTTTGAAGTGTTGGCACCCATTGTTGATCCAAAAGTTTGTGAAGAAACTATGGATGTTTGTGGGGGGATGGATTGTGATGTGGTGTTGGTTTGGGTAGATGATCCCACAATAGACTTTGTGTTGATCATAGTGGATGCATTGGTTGTGGTGGTAGTATGAACAAGGGAGGTAGCATTAATGGTGTTACTTACATTTTGCAAAGTGGCTCCCATGGAATTATTGTGTGATTGGGGATTAGGAGATGTTTCTCTAATAGTGTTGAGATCAAATCCTTTAGGTAATGTAGCCCCTTGTTCAAGGAGCATAGCTAGGTATCTATCTGAGTCATTTAAAATGAATTCTTCCATAAAAGAGGGCACTTCTGGGTTTTGGGCAGCAGCTTGTATGTCTTCTTCAAAGATTTCCCCATTCTGGTCTCTACAGACAAATTGTTCAAAAGGATTGCATGAAGAGGATGGAATGGACATCTCACTGAATTGATATTACTCAAAGAAAAGGCTGTTGTCCTATCACCTCTAACTAAAGTTCTCGTAAATAGTGCAAAAGAGACCTCTACTAAGGTTAAAGAGAAGCCAAAACCCAAGCCCTTTTTCTTAACTCTTATTGTGGGGAATAAATTATTGCATAAAGCCATGATTGACTCTGGTGCTAGCACCATAGTAATGCCCAAGAAAATAGCTAAATCCTTAGGACTCAGCTATGAACCTTTGAGAAGGGGGGTTATGTAGCTTGATGGGAACAAATTCAAAACTGTAGGTGTCATTAAAGACCTCCCCTTGATGTTATTTGCCTGCCCAAGCATCGCAGTTCCACAAGATACTATGATCATAGATGTTCCTCCCATGTTCAACCTCTACCTATCCTTGGAATTTACTTCAAAGATAGGTAGATACCTTTCTTTGGATTAGTTGCACCTAATCCTCAAGACCAAGCATGAAGCTAAAATGAGAATAGTGTCTTAATATTTACATTCGGAGCAAGTGGTTGATGAAGCCATAATCAACTTTGAGGTTGCTCATACCTCGTTCACTAAAGAAGAAACATATGGTACTGAACTACTAGAGGATGAGAACGTCACTGGAGACCGAACCGATCGAGAAGAGGTCCTCTTGAGAGAATACATAGACATTGATCCTTTTGGAAATTATCATGCTACTAGGTTGGTTGCCTATGCCCTCTTTGATGAAGATCAAGAGATTTCAAAGGTTATAAAGAACCCCATGATCGATCAAGCCTCAGAGCTATGGAAATTTCACTTTGATGGTGTGAGGTGCAAGGTTGGTTTTAGTGTCAGGATATGTTTGACATCTCCAACCAATGAGGAAATTCTCAGGTCTTTCCACTTCTAGTTTGATTTCTTGAATAATAAAGTCGAATATGAGGGCCTTGTGCAAGGTCTAAGCCTTGTCGAGTGGATGTGTGTCAAGGAAATAATGGTGTTCAGAGACTTTGAACTGATATTTAATCAAGTCTGAAACATCTTTGTTGTCAAAAATTTCCACATGCGGTCTTATAGACATAGAGTTTGGGACCTCATTAAAGGTTTTGAGGCTTTTAACATCCAAGCAGTGCCTAGGGAGCATAATTCAACCATGGATCACATGGAGACAATAGGATCTTAGTTTGATCCTATCTCTTACTTGATCAATAGTATGCACTCTCTGTGAGTGATTGTCTGACCCTCCATTCTGGATAATGATAAGAGTTGGAAAGTGTTTGAAAGTGATGAACATATTGCCTCGTTCATCCAACAATTAGGAGAATTTTTAGATTAAATTCAACTATAAATTGAGGAAGCATATGAAGGGAAAATCATTCAGCTAAGGTCTAACAAGATTCCAAAATGACTGGTCGCTCTCACAAACTTGTTCGATTGTGACGATCCGAGAAATGGCAAGAGAAGGTTTGTCACAAACAAAACTGACTATGTAGACCTTCATGTCAAAGATGGGAAGAAGCTCAAAGTTGGGAAGGATGTCCCACAACATGACAAAGACAAACTCATGCACTTTTGTGAAAAATATGAAGGAGTAGTGGCCTAGTCATATGATGACCTCAAAGGATATGATCGTAAAATCATCCAACACACTATTAAGCTAACATAAGGTGCTAATCCTATCTACCAAAAGCAGAGGCCAATAAATCTAAAGATTGAAGCCCTAATGGCATAGGCGCTAAGAAAGTTGATCCAGTCTAAAATTGTGTTTCTGATCAAGCATAGTACATGGGTGTCTAACCTTGTTCTATTCCAAAAGAAGAATGGAGACATTCATCTTTGTGTTGATTTCTGAGACCTAAATGTTGGATGTGGTGGTTGTGTTATGAATATTTGGTTGTCATTGATGTCAACACTATTAGAATAAATATTTTTAAGGATGTCATGTCGAGGATATTGAGAAAATTGTAATAAATATGTTATAGGTTGTATGTGTAGCAGTGAAGATCAATATGGTAGAATTTTCAGTATGTTGTAAACTAGATGTTATGGATTAAAGGGTTTGTTTGCAAGCCTATCTAGTTTCTACTCCATAAGTTTCAGAGATGCACATGAAGAGTTGAGAAAGTTGTAAGTGTAACTATGGATTCTTCCTACAAGATTAAAAGGTTAGTATATCACATGAAATATTATATCAATCCATAATAGACAGTGAAAATCATAGGAATACACAAAGGAATAAATGAAATGATCTCACCCAGTCCTTCATCCTCCATGGCTGACTTCCATTGCACCTTCTAGTTTGCTAAACTAATGAAGTGCCCTTAGATTTTGATGAGAAAATATATACTATGGACTAGCCCTAAGCAAGTGTTGAAGGATTTAAGTACTTGTGCAAGCAAAAATCAATCCTACATGCAATGATCTAAGTAGCTAAATGAAAAAAATAAGACTATGTTAAAACTCAAGAGAATGCAAGAGATTAAAAGATTAAGAGATATTCAAGATGTCGAAAATGAGGAAAAAATTGGCATTTTATAGAAAATGCAATTTTGGATGGATGGATGAGATTAAACATTGAGAAACGCCTTAGAATCAATGGTCAAGATTCAAAATGGAAACTCTCAATTAGGGTTAAGGTAAGATTTCCAAATGAGTGGACAAGGTTTAATTTAAGAAATTAAATCAAGGATGGAGAATAGATGTGACAGTGAAATGAAAATTAGTCAAATCAAGAAGATCAAGTTTGAACAAGAAGATGAGATTTGGAAAAACAATAATTTTAGCAATTACTTGATTTATAGAAGAATTTACCATTTTGAATTAAAATTAATTCAAAATATGGAATTAGTGTGATAGTAAATAATTGATTTTTTGATTATTTACTAAAAGAAGTTACAATTAATCATGTGAGGCCATTTTAAATAAATTGTTTTATTTAAAATGAGGGAAATTTCAAATAATTATTTAATTTAGAGAATGCACCCAATAATTAAATAAATTAATAAATCTATTTAATTATAGGAAGAGTTAAGAATTAGTGACATATTAAATAAATAAATAAGATATATCTATTTAATAATTAGGAAGACAAAATGGCAAAGATTAGTTAAATAAATAGAGAAATTTATTTAATTACAAGAAGACTTTAGATAGTTAGTGACACATTAAATAAATAAATAAAATCTATTTATTTAATAATCATGAAGAATAAAAGGACATGAATTAATCAAATAATTACGAATTATTTAATTAATAGTCAAAGGTGGGTCATAAACATAATTAAAATGTCATAATTATGCTAGGGAGAAGAAGATGAAAAATAGAGCTTGCAGGCCTAGGTCATTTTTATGTGTCTATAGTAAGTTTATGTATTCTGACAACTATTCTGTTACTGCAAGTGGTGTTCATGGAAGAAGATAATGTTATTCTGGTAATCTGAGTTGTTGTGTATGTTCATGTGGTGTTCGTGGATGTTTCTAGATCATGTTCTATCTATGTTGAACATCTTCATTGATCATTGTGCTCGCGATTCAAGATTTTCTCTTACGTGTTCATTTTTTTCATATTCATGGCCGACAAGGTATTTGAAGCATGTTGCGGATCTTCAAGGAAGAATATTTGAAGGTGTTTTGTGTTTGAGGATATTTTTTAGGTCTCTACTATGTTGTGACCGACTTTGGTTGATGCGCATTGATAATCTTTATTTTTTTGGGTCGACATAATGTGATGTAATTTATTGTTGTAGATATATATAAGTGATTGGTTATCTCGTTTGATACTTATGTGATGCAAAGTGTGTGAGTGATATGCGCAAAAAAGGTTAAGATCATTCAAAATCAAAGCAGAGTGTGAAGAAGAGTGAAAGAAAGTAAAGAAGTGTTCATGTGCTTAACCAAAACTATACTTAGGCATTTGCATATGCTAATTTTTTAGTTCAAATTCTTTAGATGGTTTTCATCTGAATATTTTCTATAAGATAGTGAGTCTTCCTTTAAGCAGTGAGCTCTAGGAAGTGCACTTGAATGCATGTGCATTCCCCATATATTCTTCTTATAATTTTAATTGGGTATAACTTGTGGATTAACCTCCACCGTGGTTTTTCCCCTAACAAGGTTTCCACGTAAAAAATCTTGGTGTTGTGTGTTTCTGATGTGTTGTTGATTCATGCTTTCACTGCTAATAATCAAATCTAAGAATTAAGGTTAATAAGGTTAATAAGTTTGAAATTATGTGACAACTGATTCACCCCCCCTCTCAATTGCCTTCCCTTATGTTTCCAACAATTGGTATCAGAGCAAGTCCCTTGTAAGAAGTTTAACAACTTGAGGTGATCTGAGATGGTGACATACAAGAAGGATAGTTTGAGATTTTATTGAACAAACTATTCTTTATGGAAGATTTGAATGGAGTGTCATCTGAGATGCATTGGTGAATCCTACTAGCACATTACATGCAATAGGTATGTTATCCCTCCAAATGGTCCTACTACTATTGCTGAGATTAGGGATGTTGAATATAACATTAGGGATAAGGAAGCATTGTTGAGTGCTTTGACTGATATTGAGATGACAAATGTTATGGATCTGAAAACTGCTTATGAGATCTAGAAAAACTTGGAAACTTTTAATGAAGGTGATGCTAATGTGAAGATGGGCAAGTTACAGTGTCTAAAAGGAAAATATGAACTATTGAAAATGGGAAATGATGAAAATATTGTTACTTACATGCAAAGAGTGAATGAAATTGTGTGTGGTCTCATATGTGTTGGTGGATAGGTGGATGAACAAGAGATTGTTTCCAAAGTTCTTAGAAATTTTCCTGATGCATACAAAATTAAAACTGTGGCCATTGATGAGCTCCAAACTATGACAAATATAACTAGAGATATGTTGGTTGGTAAACTTACTACTTTTGAGTTGAGTGAATTCAGTGATTCCCTTCCTTAGAAAAAATCTACATTGAAAGCTACTACTTCCAAGAGAGACAAGAAGAGATATGATCTAGGTGAAATTTCTTCTAGAAAGGTATTCAAATATGAGGAAGAAATGAGACAGATTGAAGAAGAAAGAGAACTCAATGAGCTTGAAGCACTTATTGTCAAAAGGAAAGCCAGAGGAGAAGGTAAGTATAAAGGAAAGTTTCCTATTAAATATTTTTCTTACAACAAGATAGGTCATTTTGCATCAAGGTGTCTAGAAAGTCTTCCTAAGCCAAGATCTTAGAAGCCTAAATTTCAAAAGAAGTGTTACTATGATGTTGATGAAGGTGTAAAAAATGATGAATTTGGGAAACAAAATGCAAGTGAAGATGAGTTTGTGTTTATTGCTATGAAAGAAAATGATTATGTGTCTACTGAATCTTCTAGTTGTAAAAAAGTGGAGAAAGCCCTAGCTGCTCGAGTTGAAGAAAAATATGAATGTGTAATTGACAGTGGATGTTCACATCACATGATAGATGATAAGAGTAAATTTATAATCCTGGAGAAGTATGATGGCAGTGTTGGATGATTTGGTGATATCAATGGTGGTATAATTTATGGTAGAGGATGTATTTATTTTGATGGTAAGCATAATAATGATGATGTTCTTTATGTTAAAGGTTTGAAGCATAATATTTTGAGTGTTGGAAGGATGGTTGATAAGGGTTACAATATTCAATTCAAAGATGGAAAGTGTAACATACTAGGAAGTTTTGGGAATGTGATTGCTTCAGGTACAAAAACAAAATATAACATCTTTCATCTAAATACTGGTAGTAAAAGTTATTTGATTGCCCAAGTTGATGAAATTTGGTTATGACATAGAAGAATGTGTCATGTAAACTTTGACAGTCTTATCAAGATAAGTTCATCACAGATAGTGAGAGATCTTCCTAAATTGGTGAAGCCTACTAATACCATATGAAAGGAATGTGAGTTGGGAAAAAAAACTAGAATTTAATTTCATAGAAAACAACATTGTTCAAATGGATTGTTGGAACTTGTGCATACTGACTTGTGTGGTTCTGCTAGAATCAGAAGTCTACAAGGTTATAGGTACTTAATGTTTCTTATTGATGATTACTCTAGGATGATGTGGGTTACTTTCTTAAGGGAGAAATATGAAGCTCTAGAAAAGTTCAAGGTCTTTAAGGCTATGGTTAAGACAAAGATAGTTATGAAGATTAAGTGTTTGATATCAGATAGAGGTGGTGAATTCACTTCTAGTGAGATTAATTATTTTTGTGAAGAGAATGGGATAAATAGATAATTATCTGCACCGTAGACCCCTCAACAGAACGGAGTTGTAGAAAGAAGGAATAGGATGGTTCAAGATGCTTCTAGAACTATGATGTTGGAAGGAAATGCCCCTCATATCCATTGGAGAGAAGCTGTGAGTACTATTGATTGTATTCTTAACTGTGTACAAATGAAAGATAATACTGGTAAGACTCCTTTTGAGCTATGGTTTGGTCATAAGCCTAGTGTCAGATATTTCAAAATCTTTGGGACCAAATGCTAAATCAAGAGAGATGAAGATCTAGGAAAGTTTGATGATAGAAGTGATGAAGGAATATTTCTTGGTTATTCTACTAAGAGCAAGGCCTATTGGTGCTACAACAAGAGATGCAAGAAAATAGTTGAAAGTGAAAATGTTAAGGTTGATGAAGACATTGCCAGACCCTCCAGAACCTGTGGATGTGACTCTGATGATCAAAATGATAGTACAAACAAGAGTCATACTTCAAATCAAGTTCAAATCATTTTAGTGAATACAAAATAATGAGAAGAAGCAGAGACTAGTGAAAGTACAAAAGAGAGATCTCAAGATCTTGAAATTCAAGAACACTCTAAGACTCCAAGGTATGTGAAATTAAATCATTCATAAAATTAGATTATAGGAGATAAGAACAAAGGTGTCCAGACTAGGAGAAGAATACCAGAAAAATTTAGTTTAATTTCAAAGGCTAAGCCAAGTAATGTCAATGAAGCATGAAAAGATGAACATTGGATTGAAGCTATAAAGAAGAACTGCAACAAATTGAGAAGAATAATACATGGATTCTTGTTCCTAGACCTAAAGACACAAATGTAATTAGAAGTAAATGGGTCTTTAGAAACAAACTAAATGAACAAGGTGAAGTTATTAGAAAAAAAGAAAGACTAGTATGTAAAGGATACTCTTAGATGGAAGGTATTGAATTTGAAGAAACCTTTTCTCCTATTGCTAGAATTGAAGTTGTGAGATTGTTTCTTGCTTATGTTGCTTACAAAAACTACAAATTTTACCAGATGGATGTCAAGTCAGCATTTCTAAACGGTGAATCAAAGGAAGAGGTGTATATTGAAAAACCTGATAGATTTCAATTCACTAATCAGGGAGATATGCTTTCTTGGTTAAAGAAAGAATTGTATGGACTCAAACAAGCCCCTAGAGCTTGGTATGCCAGATTGATAAGTATTTGATGAACCTTGGATTTAACAAAGGTACTGCTAATAGTAATTTGTATTTCAAGATTGATGATGATAAAGATTTATTTGTGGAAGTCTTTGTTGATGATTTCATTTTTGGAGGAGATGATGGTTTGTGCATGAAGTTTTCTAATGAAATGAAGAATGAGTTTGAGATGTCAATGATTGGAGAGTTGAAATTATCTTTGGGATTGAAAATTACTTAGGTCAAGTGTGTGAGAGAACTACTAAAGAAGTTTGGTATGGAAGATTCAAAAACCATTCGGTACACCCATGGTGATTGGATGTAAGTTGACACAAGATGATGATTCTCCAAAGGAAAATCAGACTAGATATAGATCAATGATTGATAGATTGTTGTATTTAACTCAAACTAGAATTGATATCATGAATGTTGTGTGCATTGTTGCTAGATTTCAAGCCGATCCTAAGCAATCTCATGTGGCTATTGTGAAGAGAATTTTTAGATACTTGAAGGGAATAGTTGATTTTGGCCTATGGTATCCTAAAGATGATGATATTACTTTAAGTGCCTTTATTGATGCTGATTGGGTAGGAGATGTGAATGAAAAGAAAATTACTAGTGGTGGAACATTTTTCTTAGGAAAGAAACCGATTTCATGGTTAAGAAAAAAGAAGAATGTCGTTTCCTTGTTTACTATAGAGGTAGAATATATTATTGCTGCTAAAAATTGTACTCAAGTATTGAGCATGAAGAAGATGCTAAAAGATATCAGAGTTGTGTATGATGAACCTACTGCCATATTCTATGATAACTCAAGTGCTATAAAAAATTATAAGAATCTGGTGTTGCATTCAAAGACAAAGCATATATCTATCAATTACCACTTTTTGAGAGATAAAGTGAGTGATAAGGAAGTCAGACTGGAGTATGTGCCTACTAAGGAAAAGATTGTAGCCATCTTTACTAAGACTTTGACTAAAGATTATTTTGAGTATCTTAGAGAGAAGTTAGGGGTGATTACGCCTCCTAATCAGAACTAAGATTTATAGAATTCGCATCGGTCCATGCATTCATAGTGATATCTTGATCTAGATTGATGTTGTGGTGGCTTCTACTCAGGGGGAGTAGTTAGATGATTCAGATATATGGTGCAAAGCTTGTGTACATTTTCCATTGATTTCAAAGGGGGAGAAGAGCAATGTGAAAAACCGTAGAAGAACAATGTGAACTAAGGGGGAGAATAGAAATGTGTAAAGGGGAGATTGTTGGAAGAAGAGTTAGTTGTGTTGATGGTTTATTTTTCACATCATGTGTTGCCATCAATGCTAAAGGGGGAGATTGTTGGAAGAAGAGTTAGTTACGTTGATGGAGTATTTTTCACATCATGTGTTGCCATCAATGCCAAAGGGGAAGATTGTTGGATGTTGTGGCTGTGTTGTTGATATGTGGTTGTCATGGATGTTAACACTATTAGCATAAATGTGTTTAAGGTTGTATATGTCGATGATATTGAGAAAACTGTAATAAATATGTTTCAAGTTTTCTATGAAGTAGTGAAGATTAGTATGGTATAAATTTTAGTATGATGTAAACTAGATGTTGTGGATTAAAGGGTTTTCTTGCAAGCCTATCTAGTTTCTACTCAGTAAGTTTCAGAGGTGCGCATGAAGATTTGAGGATGTTATAAGTTTATGTGTTCTGATAGCTATTTTGTTACTACAAGTGGTGTTCATGGAAGAAGATAATTTGATTCTGGTAATCTGAGTTGTTTTGTATGTTCCTATGGTTTTCATGGATGTTTCTAGTCATGTTTCATCTGTGCTAAACTTCTGTGTTGATCATTGTGCTCTCAATCCAATATTTTCTCTTGCATGTTCATGTTTTTCATGTTCATGGCCCACAAGGTGTTTGAAGCGTGTTGTGGATCTTCGAGGAATAATATTTGAAGGTGTTTTGTGTTCGAGGATATTGTTTTAGGTCTCTAATATGTTGTGGCTGACTTTGGTTGATGCACATTGATAATCTTTACTATTTTCGGCTGACAGTTTTCATTAATTCCATTATTTTGTTGAAGCCGACATAATGCAATGTAATTTATTACTGCAGATATATATAAGAAATTGGTTATCTCATTTGATACTTATGTGATGTGAAGTGTGCAAGTGCTATATGAGAAAAAGGTTCAGATCATTCCAAAGTAGAGCAAAGTTTGAAGAAGAGTGAAAGAAAGTAACAAAGTTTTCAATTGCTTAACCAGAACTATACTTAGGCATTTGTAGATGCTACTTTCTCATTTCAAATTCTTCAGATGGTTTTAATCTGAATATTTTCTATAAGATAGTGAGTCTTCCTTTGAGTAGTGAGCTCTAGGCAGTGCACCTGAATGTATTTGCATTCCCCATATATTCTTCTTATACTTTTAATAGGGTATAACTTGTGGATTAACCTCCACTGTGGTTTTTCCCCTAATAGGGTTTCCACGCAAAAAATCTTGGTGTTATGTGTGTTTCTAATGTGTGCTTGATTCATGCTTTCACTGTTAATAATTAGATCTAAGAATTAAGGTTAATAAGGTTAATAAGTTTGAAATTCTATGATGACTAATTCACCCCCCTTTTTCATTTTCTACCCTTGTGTTTCCAACACTAAACATGGAAACACTAAAGGATCACTACCCATTTCCTTCCATGGAATCAATCTTGCAAACTGTGGCTGGTTCAAAGATGTTTTCTCTATTAGATGGATTTTCAGGTTACAATCAGATCTGAGTCAAAAAGGAGGACTAACACAAGACAACGTTCACTACCAAGTGGGGAACGCTTGCATATTCAAAGATGCCTTTCAGCCTTTCAAATGCTAGAGCTACATTCCAATGAGCTATGTATATTCCTTTTAGAGAACTAATCAAAAAGATTATCCTAATCTACTTGGATGATCAAATTATATTCTCTAAATCAAAAGATAATCATTTTCATCATCTAGAGATAGTTTCTAGAAAATTCAAGGAGTTTAGGGTATCCCTAAATCCAAAAAAATGTGTCTTCGAAGTGCCGCAAAGAAAATTATGGGGATATGTAGTGTCCAAAGACAAAAACACAATTGATCTAGATCGAGTGAAAGCAATCAAGGAGCTGTCCTTGTCATTCAATAAGTAAGGAGTCCAGTATTTTTTGGGGAAGGTGAATTTTGCGAGCAAGTTTGTTTCAAAGTTTGTAGGCTTGA
This sequence comes from Sequoiadendron giganteum, assembly GCA_007115665.2. Lineage (NCBI taxonomy): Eukaryota > Viridiplantae > Streptophyta > Pinopsida > Cupressales > Cupressaceae > Sequoiadendron > Sequoiadendron giganteum. The sequence continues at coordinate 254,499,930 of CM021102.1, read as the reverse complement.
TAAGGCCGACCACCCTTATGCTTGAAAAAGATAATCCCTTCAAATGGATAAAAAAGGCCAGAGAATCCCTTGAGAAGATCAAATAGGCCATTATTTCAGCCCCAGTGCTAATAAACCCTAACCTTTCAAAGGATTTTATCATGTGTGTTTAATAGTCGATCCAACATAACTACTGTCCTATCCCAGAAGGATGATGAAAGAAAAGGGGAACATTCGATATCTTTTCACTCTCGCTCTTTAAAGGACTATGAGACAAGGTATAACTTTGCTAAAAGACAAGAATTTGCTATTGTCAAAGGCCTCAATAAATTTTTACACCTTATCTCTTATAGCAAGGTGGTTATATTTGTAGTGCATTCTAGTGTGAGCGAATACATCATGGAAGGAGAAATCATAGACAAAAGGGCTAATTGGGTCACAAAGATCCTAGAATATGATATCGATGTCAGGCCTAATAAAATGGTGTCAGGAAGAGGGTTGTACAAATATCTGGCATCAGACAATGAGGTACCAATGGAGGAAGAAAAACCCAAAGAAATCTTCTTCAACGAACCTAAGTCTGAATTTTGCTGGCTAGCGAACAAAGTGAAATTTAAATAGACTGAGAAATAATCAATGAATCTTCCCTCTCAAAAGAGAAGATTTTACAGACTATAGAACAATGGGTACATGCTAATTGAGGGAGTTTTGTTCAAAATGAATTTCAATGGTGTACTCCTACAATGTGTGAATCAAGAACAATTGCAGAAGATCCTGAAAGAATTCCATAGCAGCCCAGTAGGTGGGTACTTCTCTATGAAGACCATTTCCATTAAAAACATGAGCGTTGGGTATTTTTAGCCCATGCTATTCAACAACTCATATTCCTTGGTCAAAATATGTAAGGAATGCCAATTCTTTGTAGGAAAAAGGAAAAAATCGGCCATGCCACTCAACCTGATAGTATCAGATTAGACTTTTGTGCAATGGGTGCTAGATTTCATCAGAATGATGAATCTCACCTCTAGCACAAGACATAATTGGATTCTCATGGGCATAGAGTACTTCACTAGATGGATTGAGGCCATACCCCTAAAAAATGCGATGGAGGCAGAGATTGCAGACTTCCTTGAAGGACTAGTGATGAGATTCAGCCCACTAAAGACCATCATTTCTGACAACACCAAGGATTTCCTAGGCTCTAAGGTGTGTCAATTCACACTGGTGCACAAAATATTCTTCAAGATATCATCAAATTATTACCCACAGGGGATCGACCTAGCTGAGTCAACTAACAAAAATCTAGTCTGACTCATCAAAAGGATAGGTTCAAAAAATCAGAAGGAATGGCATCTGAATCTTCAAGAAATGCTCTGAATGGACCACATAACCCCTAAGCAATTTTTGAAGACTTCACCGTACAAATTAGTGTACAGGAAGTAGGAATTGTTGCCCATCTCTATGTAAATTCTAGCATTGCAACTGCTTAGATATTTAGAGACAGAGCAAAACAAAGCTATGGAGGTTCAACTGGCCGAGTTGTTGAAATTGAAAGAAAAAATGGAAAAGGCCTTGATAGTCATGAAAAACCTTTAGCAGGTGGTTAAAATATGGTTCGACTAGAAAGCCTTGAACTAAGGTGTAAAGTGCAGGGACCTAGTATTGAAATTCAATGAAAGGGTTGTGAAGCCTAACCAACATGGAAAATTTTACAGTCTATGGGAGGGACCTTTAAAAATAATTTAGTGCAAACAACACAATGCGTTTGAATTAGAAAATATGGAATAGGAAGCATTGGGTATTCCAGTGAACGAAATTCACCTAAAATTGTTTAATTAAGTTTCAGACTTTTCCGCCAATGTAAATATGTGAATATTGTAATTATTTTCCTTCATGGTTTTGTTGGCCTGTCTTTCAATAAATTCCACAGTGCAAGGAAGTAGGAAAATAGATGAAACCCATCATTTCAAAGAGCAGAGAATGTAAATACTACCCATGATGTAGAAAAATGAACTCATGTGCAAAGAATTAAAGTGAACCCATATTGCAAAACCATATGAAAAAGAGATAGGGAGTTTAGTAAGCAAGTATATTCATTATATATATGCTTCGATCAATACATTTTTAAAATGGCTCTGAGGCTATATGTTCAAAAGTATATCTATATATTATGCAGCTTCTTCAAACATATTTAAGAGAAATCCTTTGTAGGAATATATATACAAAAAGAGGCAAAAAGGCATTTGAAGCTTTAGTTTTCTGGAGGAGTAGGAGTAGGATTGATGTCAGTAGCAAGAACATTGTCATCAACAATGTTAGCGTCAACAGAGGTTGGGACTGGAGTAGCATCAACATCAACATCACCAAGAATGAGCGGAAGAGGGAACACAAAGTTGCTGAAATTTGTGTACCAATCCATATCATAGAATAGCACCACATTATAGCAGTGCAACAGGAAGTGACATGCATAGGTGGCCCTCTAATGGTGCCCAACTTGCAAGATGAGCTCAAACCCACTCAGAAATGGCACCCATAGTACCATGGCATCCTCTTTAATTTTATTTTATAGGTCGATTGCCACTAGAAGGCCCAATCCATATACAACATTAGTCACCACCTCTCCAAGGCCACCGAGGTACTTCTTCAAGAAAATTTGAAGTGTCAAACACAAGATCATACCCTTGGGGACCTGGATGTCAAGTAAAGAAATAAAGAAATGGGAGAAGATTTTTTTGTTTACCCTATACTTATCTTCGTATTAAATACAATCCCTCCCTAGAACCCATTTCATGGCTATGATAGCTAGCGAATGTCTATTCTTAGTCATCCTTTTCAATCACCTATTGGAAACCTCACCTAAGAACATTGTTTGGGACTTGTTACAAACTAGCCTAATGGGAGTATTCATGGTATTAACATCTGCACAACTGCATAAGTCTAGCTCTACATAAATTTAAACACCACTCAGCTGCCTAATGCTAATCCTAGCCAACTGCCTAATACCAATTCTTGCTAATCACTAAGTGTGATTTTGCCACTATCATAGAGCCTATTTATAGAAATATCTGAGGTAGTTGTGTGCCATAAGCATGATGTTAATCAAGTATTAACTCGAAAACACCACCAAGGGCCAGCTCAAAATTCTTACCCAGTTATGTATGCAGGTATGAATTGTTACATGTAAGATTAAGGAGCACTAATTAATTAGCACAAGTTGGTGGCAGTCCCAAGAGATCGCTCATACGAATGGGTGTTGAGGTGTCGTGTTGTAGAAATTTTCAAACTCCAAGGCATAACACAAATATTTTCAAAGGAATCATTACATCTTCGGATTAATTATTCCCTTTTGGATATTAATTTCCAAAGCATGCAAAAGGTTAGCAAGCTTTCAATCAATGGCTCAAATTCCTAGGAAAATCGTGTCGAAAGACATGATCACTAATGCAATTATGCATTCTTGTCTTTTCAAAATGGAAAGTAATTCATTTTGCATGGGCAATAAAGTTAGCGGTACATGTCAAATTTAATGTAGAGCTGGCAGCCATTGTCTACCACCCTAAAACAATAAAAATCAAAGAAAAAGCCAAGTGTTATATGAAAAAGCTAAATAGTGTAGAAATATTCGTGAGTATGTGAAAGAACTCTTGAAGGCAGAATTGCTGAGAAAACCCAAGTGTGGTGCAAAATTTTTGCAAACCAATTAAGTGCAATAATAACTATAGGAGATTCACTACCCCGATGTGGATTGAACCCAAAACAAAAGCCAAGAATTCATCTAGGTTTGTGTTCAAAGCCTTGCATAGTGTTTTAGGTTCCATTCATACCACTTCAGTGTGATTTATGAGGAAAGAATTGCAAATAATGGAAGCAACCCAAAGTTCTCAAAAAAAAATGCAAGGCAAAGAAACACATAGTTTGTATGATGCCATGCGTGTAGCACCCACTACTTATGTCTTTGAAAATGTCTCTTACCCTTCACCTAGGATAATGTTGCAAATAATAAAAAAACCCACAAAGACCATAGCCAAATAAATGAAATATGGGATAAAATTCATGATCCCATCCTCGAAAAGAACCCTACAATGCTTAGGGAGGAAACTTGTGAAAGGATGAAGAAGACTAGAGACCAAGACTCTTTGGTGCATAAGTGTTGGTTTAGTGGGCTTCCATAGTATATGGTCCCATTTGTGCACTACTTCCCAAAACTAGTTGAAAAAGTCATCGAGCATTTCAACCTGGCTACCAACACCTTTGAGGGCCAAGAACTAGGAGTTAATATTTGAAAGGAGGCTATCTGGGACATGCTATGCATCCCAAAATGATGCTCCAAAGTGGAAAATATGGAGTTATTCACTCCAACAAGGGGAGAGAAAATATAGAAAATGAGAGACGTGACTCTATATTTTTATAACAAAGAGACTCAAAGGCCCAAGGATGATCAAAGAAAAATATAGATTCTAGCGGTGCATAAATCTTTCCCTGCAGACATGAGGGATGCCTCTCAATTTTGGCATTTGTCTATGGCCTGGACAACAACAAGTATATTTAGGAATTTCAACTAGGCTTGGGGTTCCAGTTGCATAGGCAACATTCTCTTTTCTGGTACGACTTCATAGAATTCCTCATTGAGGAGATGTTGAGCCAGATAGCGAAATACAAAACACAACAGAGGTTCAGGTTTCCTTCTTTCCTCACCCATATGTTTCTATATCAAAACCCTGACTTCTTCAAAAAATATATGGGTTTAGCCATATTTGATGAAAACTAGAGGAAAAGGCCAATTTCCTTATGGACTCCTCTCTTCTCCATAATCTATGATTATTACACATTTTTTGATTATTTCTTGACTTTGTTTCTGCAAGATTTGAGGGAGGATGGCAGTATTTTATGGCATAACTTGGACCAGATAGAGTATATGCATAATTTCATTCCAAAATGTGACTAGTTTCTAGGAGAAGATTTCACATTCATTCGAATGTGTGACTTCACTAGAAAACCATTCCAGCCTCTGGCACTCTCACAGATCGAGTGTTGGCCCTTGAAATGTTTTGGAAGGTATTAATTATTGAATTTAGTTTTTGTAGAGGAAAAGCCAAGAAAAGAGGATTTTTCACTTGCCAATTGAGCTTGAAATCGGTGATTATGTCCAAGAAGTAGACTCATGAACTACTAGAACCAAAGCTGGCTCATCTAGGGTTGGTATGGATTTGCGAAAAATGGAACTACAACCCCAAAAATGACTTATCGAATGAATATGTCAAGGTAGCACACAACCCCCAACCTTACTAGGAGAAGCAGTGGAATCCATTGGAGGGTGCAGATGACCTAATGGTGGACCTAGTTCATATTCCAACTGAGGGTAGCTGGCCTCCATGGCTCAGCTTCTACTTTCGATCGAGGAAATATGATAAAAAAATAGATTGGGGTTACTCTTCGCTATAATTTGGTAAGAAATTTCAACTAGAGCGAAGAAAATATCAAGGATTTCTAGATTTACCAACAAGAAATCCAATGCAATGATGCCCCTTATGATAGCATATAGATGGATGATAGGTGTGAAATTTTATTCACGAACCGCTACCCTTCACGGTTATCTTTTCCTTTGTGACTTCACCTTAACCATTATCGCTAGAAGCTTTTTGGCGTATACCACGTGGCTTCCTAATGGAGCTTCCTGTCATTCCATATTGCTTTGCCTCTCCTGAGTTCCCTGCGTTCAACACGTGGCTTTCTCTCCTTGCTTTCCGAGTTGGGCCCACTCAACAGTTACTTTTTCTCGGCATCTTCCACATGGCTTCCTCTCAGAGATTTTCATTGGGGCATCCCTCTTTCTTTTTCCAAACTCCATGTGTTTGATGCATGGCATGTTTTTGTGCACCAACTATCTGGGAGTTGCCGCCTGTGCCATTTGTTCTCCTTTGCTACCACATTTTCTTCTTTACTACCGTGTGTTCTCTATTGCTGCTACATGGCCTTATTTTCTCTAAGGACGGGTTTGCTAGTGCACTGTTGGGAAATCTTCCTATTTGGTGCCAGCTCGAGGAGATTTGGGACGTCGATGTTTTTCCAAGGCATCTTTCTCTTTGTGGCTTTCGGGCTATGGGATGGCTTATTTAAGCAACCCTTTTTCTCTTTATTGGTTGTTTTTTAGATAGATTAAAAAACTTCCCGAGCATTGGGAATTGGCCTTTTGTAATATTTTCTATTAAACTTAAAGTTTTCAGACTGTGCCAATCATATTAGCCTCTCTGTTTTTCATGCATTTGATGGAATATTAGGACTGTGCTTTCATTTTCTGAAATATATGAATGTCTAGTTTTTGGCTTTTGTAATCTCATACAACTTAATAAAATACAGATCATGTTTTACTCTTCTATGTTGGTTATATGTTGTATTAGGTTATGCTATGCAATGAAATGATGTTCTTATGTTTGAAGTGTTCCTAAGATAATCTATTTGATAGACAACAGTTACTATTCGAGCCTTTTCTTTCAACATTGTGCTTAGATATTACTCTCATGATTTGGCACATCGCCTTAGTTTAGTTTTTAATGTTACATGTTATCTTTCTAACCCTTTTACCGCCCCTAAAAATGAAGAGACGACTTTGGTAAAATCCGAAGGTCATTTAGCTAAGTGCACAAGTCCCCTAGTAGCTAAGTTTCTCATAAGGCTGTTGCCCCCACAAATTCTTGCATCAACAATTCTTTTTCTGGCATGCCTAGTGGGACACGAACTAGCACGTTCGCTTGATGAATTAGAGTGTATGAGCCATAGGCATGTCACTAGGTCTCAAACTGCAAAATTCCCTGGCCTACTTGTACCACCATTAGTTTTAGTCCATCCGAGAGGTCAGCAAGGTAGTCCTTCACCTCCCTCTTCTCCTTCATCTCCTACACCAATGACCACTAGAAATTATGTATCCTAGGATGTGGGTAGTCCTTTAGTAGCACATGTGCCTCCTGCATTATAGGCTCTGATTCTGACTTCTTCTTTAAAGGCTATCCCTAAGTTTTTCTGGGAAGAATCAAAGACACTGACAGAGCACTTGCAAGATGTGGTAGATGTGTGTCTGGTGCATGGTGATTCTAATGAAAATGTGGCTCTAAGATTGCTCACAGTCTCTTTTCAGGGCAAGGCATTGAACTGGTATCATACTCTTCCATATAATTCATTTTCTACTTGGGATGACCTTGGAGAATCATTCTACGAGTGTTTTTCATATGCTAGCGAGAATTCTTCCCTATCTCATCAGCTAGCCAGCATAAAGCACACTCCTCATGAAGCTCTGCCTAATTTCAATGCTCGATTTCATTCAACTTGGCAGAGAGTTCCTGTTGGTAGTCAGCCACCTCCAGATCTAGCGTTAATGTTCTACTTGAAGTCTATTCATGCTAATATTTCTATGCTGCTATAGGCTCTCAGTGGAAATTCTCTACCTAATGCTTACGGCCTTGTTGTCACTATGGAGAATAATCTTATTGCAGTTGGAAATTTGGCCCCAAGACCCATCATGCCATTGTTCTCAGAATTCAATACCACGAAAGTTGAAGTAGATTCAACCAACGCCCCTAGAACTCCTCCCCAGTTTATGTATGTGTACACAGGAATGACGCTGAGTGTAGCTCCAATACCTAACCCCTTGAAAACTAAGTTGAATGAGATGAAAGAGCAGATGTAGACCATGACAAATGAATTGAAAACTATGAAGCATCAACAGTATAGATACCAGAATTCGGCTTAACAAAATTATCAAGGTGAAAAAGCTCCTTACCAGTCCAATCAGTGGCAGGATAGATCACGCAGCAATACCCAAGCTTATCCAAACAACCAAGTTGTTCCTATGACTATGCCGATGCAAACCATCCATCCTAGCTCAAGCAAGGAGCTAGTATCAAGAAAGAATAACCTTTTCGAAGATACTAATTCATGGTGCTTCCCTTGTAATGATGCACACATGCCCCAAAACTGCTCGCGAGGGAATTTGCAACATAAGGTTGAAGAGAAATGTAGCCATGGCAACACACCTAATTCTAGAGGCCAGACATATGGCTCTCAGCAAATGGATAATGCAGTCCTCCCTGCTCAAATGCAAGGGATGTCCATAGAGCAGGAGTTAGATATAGCTCTGGACCAAGTGCTCTTTTCATGGATGGAAGGAGAAGAGTCAACATTCTTGAATGACATTCTGGTAACTCAAGTGACTTAGGTGCAATCAAACTACAACACGCATTCAAAGTGGAGAATCACTGGAGAATTCACATCTCCATCGACTGATCGTTCATCTAATTCAACACCCATTTCATCAGCAAATCTATCATCAGTTCCATAGCAGTCCAAGGTGGCTGCTCCCAATTCTCTGAATCCACCTCCTTCGAAAGAAAAAGGCCCCATGATCACCCCGGTTGTTGTCAAGCAGCCAGTTGCACCAGCTGTGAAGCCGAAGTAGCAAGCTACCATGACTCATTAGTCATGAACGCCTTTCAACATGGTGGAGCAGCTAAAGAAGTCCTCTACCAATGTTTCTTTGTGGGATATCCTAGCTATTCTTGAGCAAAATTTATTATTACAGAAAGCATTGTAGGGAGAAGAAGATGTAAAGATTTTGAAACAACCCATAAAAGATAAGACATCTAAGTCAGGCCTAGATAAAGTGCTAACGAATCAACCAGATGAAAAGCTTGGGGTCGGAAAAGAGAGTAAGCCTAAACCTAAACATTTATTTCTAACACTTATCATTGGTAACAAGTTATTGCATAATTATATGATTGACTCTAGTGCTAGCACCACCATCATACCTAAGCAAGTAGCTAATGCACTAGGGCTCAAATATGAGCCTCTTAACAAGGGATTCATGCAACTCGACGAGAGTAAGGTTGATAGCAATAGGGTAATCAAAGGACTCGGCCCTGCCTATGACATTGTTTTCCTATTCCAGTATTACTATGAACCAAGACACTATACTCATTCACATCCCTCCTTTATTTGAGATATGTTTGTCCCAAGAATTGATTGCAAATGTTGGAGGCTATCTAGCACTGGACTAGTCACACCTGATCTTGAGAACCAAGCATGAAGCTAAGATGAAACTATTGTCGTAAACTCTACATTTCGAACATGTTGCTGATGAGGCCTTGATCAACTTTGAAGTAGCACATACCTCAATCACCTGGGAATAGATGTTCAATGTTGAATTTCTTGAGGAAGAAGAAGCAAGTAGCTCCCAAATGAAGAGTGAATAAGCTCTTTTGAATGAGTTTATAGACACAAATCCTTTTGGAAATTATCATGCAACTAGGCTTGGAACCTATGTCATACATGAGGAAGGACAAATTATGCCCAAAGTTACTAAAGAGTCTGGAGGTAGACCATCCTCGGATTTATGGATTTTGCACTTTGATGGAGCAAGATGCCGAGTAGCAGCCGGAGCAGGAATATGTTTGACATCTTCATCCGAAGGTAATACCTTGAGGTCTTATCACTTCTAGTTTGCATGCTTCAATAATGAAGCAAAATATGAAGGCCTTGTTCATGGTTTGAGCCTTGTAGAAAAAATAGGTGCAAAGCAAATAAGGGTGTTCAGTGATTCGAAATTGGTGGTCAACCAAATCCGAGGGCTATCTGCTGCAAAGAACATCCGTATGCAATCATACAGGCATAGGGTTTAAGATCTCATCGAAAGCATTGAGGCATTCAACATTCAGGCTATACCGAGGGAGAAGAACTCTGAAGCTGACCAAATGGAAACTATTGGGGCTCAGTTTCAGCTAGGTTTCGAGTTGTTAAAAAATAAATATGTAGTGAGAGTAATTGTATGACTTGTTGTTCTAAATAATGATCAAGACTGGGAAGTGTTCAATAGTGATGCTCATATTGCATCAGTTCTCCAGCTATCTGGGGAATTTTCTGACCAATTGGAACCAAAGATTACCGAAGCCTACAAAGATCAAGTAATCTAGTTGAAATCCAATAAGCTTCCTAGAGGCCTAGTTACTCTAGAGAGGCTTTTTGATTCTGATGATGCAAGGAAAGATAAAAGGAAGCTTGTAGGTGACAAAGGTATCTATACCGATTTTCATACCGGAGAAGATAAAAAGCTCAAAGTCGGAAAAAGAGTATCACAAAAGAATAAAGACAGGCTGAAGCACTTTTGTGATGAGTATTCGATCATAGTAGCATGGTCATATGATGATCTTAAGGGATATGATCCTAGAATTATCCAGTAAACAATTGAGCTACTAGAAGGAGCGAAGCCAGTTCATCAGAGGCAGAGGCCAGTGAACCCGAAGATTGATTCACTTATGTCATAGGAGTTGAATAAATTGATTGCGTCCCAAATAGTGTTCTAAAAAAAGCATAGAACTTGGGTGTCTAACCTAGTGCCAATCCAGAAGAAGAATGGTGATATATGGTTGTGTGTGGACTTCTGAGACTTGAATAGGGCGTCCTTGAAAGATCATTACCCCCTACCTTATATGGAGGTAATTCTACAAACCATTGCTGGTTCTGAAATGTTTTCAATGCTAGATGGTTTTTCTGGCTACAATCAGATTCGTGTAAAGGAGGAAGACCAGCACAAAACAACGTTCACCACTATGTGGGGAACATATGTATATGCTAAGATGCCCTTCGAAATTTCAAATTCCAGAGCCACCTTTCAAAGAGCTATGGATATTGCCTTTAAAGATCTAATACATAAGATTATCCTTATCTATCTAGATGACCTAACAGTGTTTTCTAAATCTATTGATGATCACTTTGATCATCTTCAGCTTGTCTTCCAGAAATGCTAGGAATTTGGGATTTCTCTAAATCCAAAGAAATGTGTGTTTGGGGTTCCACAAGGGAAGCTATTGGGATATGTTGTCTTGAAGGAAGGAATTGCTATTGATCCAGAAAGAGTTAATGCAATCAGGGAACTCCCTCTACCTATGAACAAAAAGGGAGTGCAATATTTTTTGGGTAAGGTCCATTTCATCAATCGATTCATTGCAGACTTTGCAGGGATCGTTCGACTGATTACCCTGATGTTGAAAAAGGACCAGCCTTTCAAGTGGACGACGAAAGCCAGAAAATATTTTGAGCTAATAAAAGAGGTTATTTCTTCCGCTTCTATATTAATCAATCCAAACTTTTCTAAGGATTTTATTATGTATTTTTTTGGTGGTGGAAATAGTATTTCCACTGTGTTAATGCAAAAAGATGATAAAGATAAGAAGGAATCACCTATTTCTTTCTACTCGTGCACCCTAAAGGAATATGAGGTGAAATATAACTTTATAGAGAAATAGGCCTTTGCTATCGTAAAGGGGATGAAGAAGTTCAGACACCTTATATCATGCAATAAGGTGGTTTTTTGTGTGTCGCATCCTAGTGTGCGAGAATATATTATGGAAGGAGAAATCACTGAGAAAAGAGCTAATTTGATCACTAAGATCCTGGAGTATGATATTGAGATTAGGCCAGTTAAGACTATCAAAGGAAAGGGATTGTGCGAGTACCTAGATGAAAATAATGAACTAGTTGTTGAGTTCAAAGTTTCAGAACCCATGCTATTGAATGAGGAAAGCTTCGAGGACGATTGGCTAGAAGCCTGGATAAATTTCATGCAAATAGGAAGGTACCCAACCAATCTCCGTTCATTTAAGAGATTTTTCTATAGATTGCAAAATAATAGTTATGTTCTCTTAGAAGGAGTGCTTTTAAAAATAAATTTTAATGGTATCTTGTTAAGATGTGTGAATGAGGAGCAAGCAAAAAGGATGTTAGATCAATATCATAGTGGCTTAGCCGAAGGACATTTTTCTGCAAGAACCACTGTAATTAAAATCATATGTGCTGGTTATTTCTAGCCAACATTATTCAATGACTCATTTTCATTGGTAAAGTCTTGCAATGAGTGTCAATTTTATGTGGGGAAAAGGAAAAATGTTGCTATGCCACTAATACCCATAGTAGTGGAGGAACCTTTTGCTCAATGGGGTCTTGAATTCATTGGTATGATTAACCCTTTTTCATCAGCTGGACATGGGTGGGTCTTGACAATGACTAATTACTTCACTAGATGGGCAAAGGTTGTTATTAAAAAATGTAATGAAAGTAGAAATTGTTAGCTACCTAGAGGAATTGGTAACCAGATATGGCCCGCCAAAGACGATTATTTTTGACAATGCTAAAGATATTCTTGGCTCTAACATGAGCCAATTTTCATTAAAATATGGGGTCTTCTTGAAAACCTCTTCTAATTATTACCCTTAGGGGAATGGCCTCGTGGAATCCACGAACAAAAACCTCACCAGGTTGATTAAAAGAATAGGCTCGGAACACCAGAGAGAATGGCATAGAAATATCTGAACAACACTTTGGGCAGACCGTATCACACCCAAGCAGATATTGAAGACATCTCCTTACGATATGGTGTATGGGAGGGAGGCATTGTTGCCTATTGCTATGGAAATCCCTGCTCTCCAATTGCTCAAATCTCTTGAACTTGAGTAGAACAAAGCTATGGAGGTGCGGTTTTTGGAGTTACTTGAGGTACAATAGAAAAGAGAGCATGCTCTCGAGGTAATGAACAACCACCATTAGGTGGTGAAGAAGTGGTTTCATAAAAAGACATCTGACCAAGGGCTACAATGTGGAGACTTGGTGCTCAAGTTCAACGAATGTGGAGGAAAGCCCGAACAACATGACGAGTTCGATAGTCTCTAAGAAGGGCCTTTCAAAATCATCCAATGCAAACAGTATAAATCTTTTGAGTTAGAAACTATGGAAGGTGATGCTTTGGGTATTCTAGTTAATGGAATACACCTTAAAAATTTCAATTAGTTCAACTTATGCAATAAGTTTGTAAATTTGAAAATATGTAAATATTTTTCCTCCTTTAAGTTTTGGGTTTTTCTTAGTGTTTTTTGAATAACAACAACAGTATTGCAAAAATCGAGATAGAATGAAGAATGAGCCAAGATATGAAAACTTGCATATTATATTACTTTTGGAAATTTACATTATATACAACAAGGGCCGGTGGCCATATGTCAAAATATACATATATATTCGCTACTAGGGGCAGAGGTTGGCAAAAGAAAAAAGGAAAAATGGGAATATCTTTTCACATTTCTCAAGTAGAAGAGGGACCAACAACAATGACAACAGGTGGCACAAGGTGGGGAAACACCATCCTCTCAATTTTTTTGTACCACTGTATACTTTGGAAGGGCTCCAGATTGTGCATCCTCATGAGGAAGTGGCAGCCGACGCGAGCCTTGTGGCAATGTTCCTCATGCGTCTCGAGCTCAAATCTACACAGAAAGGGCTTGGTTGGCACAGGTCCTCCATGCTCAGGCAACCAACGGATGTTGCAGATGGCTGGGACCCCACAATCAAATTTAGATGACCACATTACATTCTCCAATCCCCTGAGGTAGCGTTGAGGGAAGAATCACTTGGTCAGCTTTAGAATTTTGCGCTTTGAAACACCAATGTCTAGGAGTGGAGTGACAAAGTGGGAGGAAATGTTGGTATTTACCCTATACTGATCCTCATACTCAACACAGTATTTTCCTATTACCCATTTGATTTCCTTTACATACAATAGGTTTTTCACACCTGTTATGCACTTTAGACGCCTGCACCTAATTTTTCCTAAAAAGGTGGTCTAGGTTTTCTTACAGACTAATCTGATTGGTGTTTCCATGGTCTCTTACTACTCTAGCTAAATGAGAAAATTGCTAAGATAAACTAGGGCCTAATCAGTATGAATGCTAAAAGTAATTGTGATTAGCAAGGTTTCCAAGGGTCCTATTTATAGATAGTCAGGGTTTTCCTGATGAGACAAGATATGATTACATCAGAAGAAAATGGTGCTAGTAGAGAGCCTTGATAATCAAGTGTTGTGGCGTGTGAAGTGATGTGAGTAATCGGGTACAGTTACAACTTGCTCTATTCGAGTTGCTGAATTGAATGAGGATAAGCCAATTGTCAAGAATGATGTGTTGTCGTCTTGATTGAATAGAGGAAAATATTTTGATAAGGCCATTGGGTGATGCACCCAAGTATGATCATGGAATCAGTAAATGCAAAAAGGCTTGTGAAGGATATGGCAAGGCTGTCTTGGTGCATTGTCCAAGAAAAATTAGGCACCAACTTATGTGAAGTCATGTCTCTTAAATGTGAAGATTATTTTGGCAGGTTGGCGATCTCTTCGCATGCATGAAAAAGGCTGTAAAGGGACTTTTAATATTTGTCAAAATTTTGCCTAAATTGGGCATGACTAGTTACTTTTAACAATGATGAGGTCTGATATTTAGGGTAAAGGGTTTTTGATCACTCATGAAAGATTGATTAAAACCCTCACATTATATTTAAAATTTGACTTGCTATGGAGGGTTACCGGTCACTCAAGTTATTTGACTGAGCCTTTCCTTTGTACTCTTACTAGCCCCTTTTCACCCAACCTATCAGTCACTTACTTTCCACTTGGGCTTAAATTCTTATGTCATCAAAGGTTTTTTTCAGCCGGCCCCACCAGTATATTCTATGAGTTTTATGCAGCTTGGAGAACTATCCAATCATGGGTTTTGATCTAGACCATTTCTCGAAAACCTCATAGGTTTTCTTGTTGATGTCACTTAAGTCATGCGAGGTATGTGAGATGTTGCCATCTGTCATATACGAAGGAGTGGGGCCTTTTCTCGAGGTTCCAATAGTGACAAGAGGGCGTCATTTCACCAGTGGGATTTTAATGACAAGATTAATGATGACCATCCCTCGTAGGCCTCGCACGATAAGAGTAAATGTTCCAAACATACTATGAGGTTTGTGAAAAGGTGACATGTGGCTTGGCTCTTGGAAAAACAGGCTAGGTGGGGCCTGCTGCCCAATTGCAAAATCCTATTTTTCATGGGCTATGATTGGCTGTTGTTTTTCCCAGGTGCTAATGTGGATTTTCAACACTCATTGACTCGATCTAAGTCATCCAACTTTCCAGGATTTTCCACATCAATGGTTCAAATTCAAAGGGGGTACTATTCATCCGTGTGAGGAATTTTTGTGTTCTATAACTTTTTTCATTAATGGTGTGGGCTTTTTAGTGGATTTTCCTCCTGATTTCCTTGCGTGCGAACAGTAGCCTCCTAATAAATACAAATGATGGGCTGCACGCCTAGTATAATTTTGTGGTGGTGATATCAACCACTAATGGTTTGCATGCTTGTGCAAGCATTGGGGCAATTATTATTCCCTGCACCAGATTACTCTATAAATACCGTCTGAATTGCTCAGTATTATCATTGCCTTTTTTTGAGTTGATCTATTTGCAGGTAGTGGACTTGTTTAATAATTTCTAAGCTACAAATCTTCAATGGACAAGTCTGGGGTGTGGCGAAGTACCAGAGTAGATGCGAGGAATTCTCAGTGTGAGGAGGGACAACATGCTCCTGATGCTCCTGAGACAAGTGCTCGAGGTGCAAGAAAACAATTTTGGCACTACAGTTCTCTTTTCGTGCTCTCTTTGAGCTCTGGTGCAGATGGGTCTGAGACTGACTCAGACTATCGCTGATATCTTGCGTCCATGACTGACCTTATGGGTGTTGATGAAGAGGTCCTTTTAGTTTCACTAATAACTGCAATGGCACCATGTCAAGTTGTTGCAGTTAGTGCTGATGTGGAAAGAAAAAAGAAAGTGGTTCCAACTCAAACTGAGGCTAGAACTAGAAGTGGTCGCCTGTACGGGGGCCGCGTGTTGACTAAATGAATGCTGGTGTGTTTTTCTTGTGGGTGGTGCTTCAACTATTGGATGTGGATGTGCACATGTGTGACATCCTCTATTTTATTTTTTCTCCAACTGGTTATTGGGTGTAACTATTTTTTGATTCCTCAGATCATATACTATTTTCCTAATGATGAGGAATATTTTTGGGGGTGGTGAATTCAAATTTCATTTCATTTTTGAATGAAATTCAATTTTGAATATAAAAATGGAGCCCGAGGCTTGTTGCTCTCCTATTTTCTATAAAGGAGAGTTCACGGCTCATTATTAAGAGCCAAATTTTTGGTATCCGAGAGCTTAGTTTTTGTATAGTTAGTTTGTTATTGTAGGTTTTTCTTTGAAGGTATTTACTGGTGTTTTTTGTCTGGGGTAGGAATATTATAAAAAAAGTAGGCTCTGCTTATGCAATTAAAGATATTGAAACAATAAATGACAATATGTTAGAACAATTACTCTCCTGGTTTCATGTCATGAATTATGAATGAGTTTATTAATGATACATTCATTCAACTTCAGTGGTATATTTGAGTGTGTACCTCATTTTCCTACTTTAACTTAATGAGTTAATTAAACTGCTTAAAATGAGTTATAGATTTATGATGTTGTCTTCAGGATTCCTAAGGAGTCTTGTTTTGATAACTGAAAGTCTCATAGTGTAAATCACTATGGTGATATGTCCTTGATATCTCTGTTATGCTTTATATGACTCCCACCCAGAGGATAAAGCACTGGTTAATTTCTTCAGGATCCCTATTGTGAGAGTATAGGGTTGTAGTTCTAAGAATGATGGTTTAAAATCTGAAAAAATCTAATATATCAAACCTAATCTCCTTGGAGATAAAAATATTATGTTAATTTTCAGTCCTGTTGCTTTAAGATATGTGTTGTTATTCTTTGGTTTTCCACAACCAGGATAATTTCTATTTGATTGCATTGGTGGGGACTGTCTCTATAAGAAGAACTGTTCTTACCAGGCCATAAAACATTCTTATAAACACACTTAGGAAATCCCTCCTTGGTTTCACAGAGCCAAAAGTGTAGGAGATTTTAGTCTTTGACCGAATCTTATCAGCTGGCCACTAATCTTTGTGATTCTTGAAGATCGAGCTTAGCTGGGAAATTAAAACACAGACAAAATGGTGACTCTGTTGGGGACAAATTTAGATGTTTTGGTTACAGACAGTGTTCTTAAGATTCATTGCATAAGAGTCAAATGATTTTCCATTCTGAATTTACATAGTTAACGTTTTCAACCCTAGAAGGAAGAGTTTGTTGAAATGAAGTTGAAAATCCTATGATCTATGATGCTCCACTGGAAAAGGACTCAGGAGATTTGGGTGCAGATAGTCCTGTCATAAATTTCATTGGAATAACTGACATATTACTGGTAACCTTAAAGGTTAAACTCAATGGAATAGGCCCTTTGACTGAATCATTAGTTGAATGGTGGTTTTATTGGGGAGAACTTCTGAAAAAATTAAAAGAAAAAGAGAAAAGAGAAACCATAGTTGTTGGAGGTGGCTATCCAGAATCATTTATTTAAGTGGAGTTGAATGTTAAATTTGGATGGTGACGGATTGTGGTTTTGAAAGAAATTGGTAGCAGCATGGTGTTAGAATGTTTGAGGTATGACTCTATTGTGGACAAAGACCCAAAATCTAACAAGCTTTGAGAAGGAATTTCATATTTCTGTTGAAATTCAGTCCTCTGTTGAAGAGGTGGCAACTCTGTCTGAAGAACTAGTTGATATATGAAGGAAAATTCCCGGATTTGTGATATTTACAGTTAGGGAGAGAAGATTAACAACTTCTGCCAAAATTACTAGGTATTTTATTAAATCTAAACAATTCACTATTCTAATTGTGATGGGTTTTTGTAATTAAGGATGAAAGATGGTTCCAAACTAGATGTCTAGCATCAAGAAAGGAACAATGATTAGATTTTCTATACTTCTAATGATGCAATATGTAAAAGGACTTACGAAACAATGTTTATATTGAATCATATCTCTAAAAGCAAGGAATAATAATTTCAGTCACTAATGGAATCATGGTTGAAATGATAACTGATATGTTTGATAAACATGTACTCTTTTGATGAATTTTAAATGGGTATAAGTGATTTCCCATATATAAAGTCGACATAAATATGCAAAGAGAACAAGTTTCATTAAGCCCTTAAGGGGGTTTTGTAACTCAAAGGTACATGCCTTTTATTTTCAGTGATATCAGTGGTTACCCTAATCTAATTCCTAAGAAGATTAGGAAGTATTTTCCTAAATACATAGGGAAAAGTGCAGAATCAACCTCTAGGAATTTATAGGATTTTGTAGATGTAATGGGGGATTATGAAATCAGTCATGAGGATGTTGTTATGAAGCTTTTTGTGCAATCCCTAAGGGGTGATTCTAGGGATTGGTTTTCATATTTACCCGCTTATTATGTTAACTCATGGAATCAGTTGGTGATAATTTTTATTGAAAAATTTGGTGAAAGAGTCAATCCCAGCATTTTAAGAAAAGGTTTTATGTGAATCCACATAAAAGAAGAGGAGCTAATCTCATATTTTAATCTCATATTTTCAAAAGCTTTAAGAAAAATCCCTAGAGAAATAAGACCAAGTGAGGTTGAATGCTTGGTTGTATATCCTTGTGCTTTTGACAAAATGATGGGTTACCTATTAAGAAATAAAGAACCTACAAACCTGCACCATGCATTTCAAATGGCTATGGAGATTGAGAATGACATGAAATACTGAATGATGAAAGGTTATCAGGGTGCAAGTATTGATTACTCTAGCCTAGCTCATACTAGTAAAATTTCAATGTTGGTTGCACAAAACATTGATTATGATAAGAGTGTTTTGAAAACTTCAATATCTCCACCACTATAGTGTGATGATGATGAGATCCAAGTTGAAAGCCATTCCAATTTGAATGATGATGATCAAATTTGTTTTTTTCCAGAATTGTATGAAATGAAGAGGAAAGACAAAGAATCACCATATGAGTTTTTCTTGAGATTTTGAGAAGCCTTAATAAAAATTCCTAGAGATCTCAGACCTAATGACTATGAATACATTGACTTGTTTTGTGAACTTTATGAACTAGGGCTAAGTGCTTTTCCAGAAGAATTGAAACCTACTAACTTGGCCCAAGTCCTTAAATGGATAGAAATTGCAGAATCAGCCAAGAAATGTATCAGCACAAAATGAAGATAATGCTTTCCCTTTTGAAGAAAGTTGGATAACTGCAAAAGAATTTGAGGGGAAAAATGATGAAGGATTAAGGGAGACACCCATTGTTGTTCCTTATCCTAAGTATAATTCTCATGACACTGGGATTTTAGAAGTGATAATTACATTACCGAGGATGGAGTTGAGCCTCTCCTTTTACCAGAGTTGTATGGAAATGTGGAACCTCATGATTTTACTTGTTTCCAAATGATGAAACAACTTTCAAATGATAAATATTTAGAGTATACTCTATGTATACTGGCAATGGAACAAGTTTATTGTATAAATGTGGAGGAATTTGAGGACAATAAGTTGTGTGATAAGAAGAATAGTACTTGAAATAATCAACATATTGATGATAATATTGGTACTATTGATTTTAAAGACTATTTGTATTAATTTGAGAGTGATTCGTTGTTACCAGGTGATATTGTTATTGCTGGTGAAAAGTTTCCAGCTTATAATGAAGGTGACATTGATATTGCTAGTGAAAAATTTTCAGCTTGTGCCAAAATTTTCACTTATAAATTAACACATACAACACGTGGTGTTGAACACAAGGAGGCCAATGCCTACTATTGTTTCTCTATTGCCCGTGATGAGATTGATGTTTTTGACTCTTTTTTTGAAGTATTTCATTTGGGAATGGATGAAGGATTGCAGGAAGGGATGTATGCAGAGGAACTTGAGATGAATGTGTTTACACATTCCTTGGAGAAATATGTAACTTATATGGCCCACCTCTGTGGTATCAGGATGTTTTCCAAAACACCTGAACACAGGTGTTGGCAACCAAGCTTGTATGGAAAGCATCAGGGTGAGGTTTTCCCAAGTTATGTGTCATCCTTGTTGTACTATGAGGGTCTATGTGACATACACATAGTTTAATATGAAAATTTTCAATTCTATGTAGAAGCTGATGATGATGCTAGAATGTGTGATGTTGCAGACCAGATAAGTTATGAATGTTTCCATTTCTTAATTCAATTGAGTCAGCATTCTATGAAGTATGACCAGGTGCACGATAAGGTAAACTGTCATTATGGTCATATGTTATAGTTAACGTTTGGACACAGGGTGCTGACCGATCAAATACATGGGAGAATAAGTAAACATTATGATATTTCCAAGGATACTGAATACTCTAGTAACTCAGAAGCATCAAGAGGTGAAATTTTCAGATTTGGTTTACTCCAGGTAATAGAGAATGTTTTTGATAGGGGTAAAATTTGATTTCTCTTGTTTGGTGGCTTGGGGCCACCAAGTTGGATATACACAAGTTCAAATTGACAAGCAAGGTAGAACATTCGTCAAAGAATTTGTGTGATTTAGTAGTCTAGTCTATGAAGCTAGAGATTTTGAATTCTTGCTATGCCCTCAGGGGGCATACATCCCTAGTCGGAGCCACTGATGGGAATTTTAAAATTTGTCAAAATTTTGCCTAAATTGGGCATGACTGGTTACTTTTAATAATGATGAGGTCTGATATTTTGGGTAAAGGGTTTTTGATCACTCATGAAAGATTTATTAAAACCCTCATGTTATATTTCAAAGTTGACTTGCTATGGAGGGTTACCGATCACTTAAGTTATCTGATTGAGCTTTTCCTTCATGCTCTTAATGACCCCTTTTCACCCAACCTATCATTCACTTATTTGCCACTTAGGATTAAATGCTTATGCCGTGGAAGGTTTTTTTTTGGCCAACCCCACTAGTATATTCTATGAGTTTTATGTAGCTTGGCAAACCGTCTGATCATGGGTTTTGATCTGGACCGTTTCTCACAAACCTCACAGATTTTCTTGTTGATGTCACTTAAGTGGTGTGAGGTGTGCGAGATGCCACCATCTGTCATATATGGAGGAGTGGGGCCTTTCCCCAAGGTGCCAGTAGTGACAAGTGGGCGTCATTTCACCAGTGGGAGTTTAATGACGGGGATTAATAATGACCGTCCCTCGCAGCCCTCGCACGATCATAGTAAATGTTCCAAACATAATGTGAGGTTTGTGAAAAGATGACACGTGGCCTGGCTCTTGGAACAATGGGGCTAGGTGGGGCTTGCTACCCGATTGCAACCTCCTGCTTTCATGGGCTGCGATTAGTTGTGGTTTTCCCAAGCGCTGATGTGGATTTTACACACTCATTGACTCGATCTGAGTCATCCAACTTGCCAATTCTATTCCACATCAATGGTTCAATTTCAAAGGGGGAACTATTCATTTGTGTGAGGAATTTTTGTACTCTGTAACTTGTTTCATTAATGGAGTGGGTTTTTCAGTGGATTTTCCTCCTAATTTCTTTGTGTGTGAGCAGTAGCCTCCTGATAAATACAATGATGTGTTGTATTCCTAGAATAATTTTATGGTGGCAATATCTGCCACTAATAATTCACTTGCTTGTGCAGGCATTGGGGCAATTATTATTTCCTACACCGGATTACTCTATAAATACCTGTTGAATTGCTCAATATTATCATTGCCTTTTTTTTGAGCTGATCTATTTGTAGGTAGTGGACTTGTTTAATAATTTCTAAGCTACACATATTCAATGGAAAAGTCTAGGGTGCACTGAAGTACCAGAGTAGGTGCAAGGAATTCTCAGCGTGAGGAGGAACAATGTGCCCCTAATGCTCCTGAGGCGAATGCTCGAGGTGCGGGAAAATAGTCTGGGCACTACAGTTATCCCATCGTGCTCTCTTCGAGCTCTAGTGGCGATGGGTCTGAGACTGACTCAGACTATCGCTGCTATCTTGCGGCCATGACCAACCTCATGGGTGTTGAAGAAGAGGTCCTTGCAGTTTCACCAATAACTACAATGGCACCGTGTCAAGTTGTTGGGGTTAGTGCTGATGTGAATAGAAAAAAGAAAGTGGTTCTGCCTCAGACTGAGGCTAGAACTAGAAGTGGTTGCCTATACCAGGGTTGTGTGTTGACTAAATGATTGTTGGTGTGTGTTTCTCATGGATGGTGCTTTGACTGGTGGATGTGGATGTGTGCATGTGTGGCATGCTCTGTTTTGTTTTTTTATTTGACTGGTTATTGGGTGTAACTATTTTTTGATTCCTTGGATCATATACTATTTTCCTAATGATGAGTAATATTTTTTGGGGGTGGTGAATTCAAATTTCATTTCATTTTTGAATGAAATTCAATTTTGAATTTAGCAATGGAGCCCAAGGCTTGTTGCTCTCCTATTTTCTATAAAGGAGATTTCACGGCTCATTGTTAAGGGTCATATTTTTGGTATTCGAGAGATTAGTTTTTGTACAGTCAGTTTGTTATTGTATTTTTCTCTTTGAAGGTATTTTCTGGTATGTTTTGTATGGGGAAGGAATATTATAAAACAAGCAGGCTTTGCTTATGTAATTAAAGATATTGAAGCAATAAATGACAATATGTTAGAACAATTACTCTCCTGGTTTCATGTCATGAATTATGAATATGTTTATTAATGATACATTCATTTAGCTTCAATGGTAGATTTTAGTGTGTACCTCATTTTCCTGCTTTAAATTAATGAGTTAATTAAACTGCTTAAAATGAGTTATAGATTTTTGATGTTGTCTTCAAGATTCCTAAGGAGAATTGTTTTGATAACTGAAAGTCTCATAGTGTAAATCACTATGGTGATATGTCGTTGATATCTTTGTTATGTTTTATATGACTCCCGACCAAAGGATAAAGCACTGGTTAATTTCTTTAGGATCCCTATTGTTAGAGTATAGGGTTGTAGTTCTAAGCATGATGGTTTAAAATATGAACAAATCTAATATATCAAACCTAATCTCCTTGGAGATAAAAATCTTGTGTTAATTTTCAGTCCTGTTGCTTTAAGATATGTGTTGTTATTCTTTGGTTTTCCATAACCAGGATAGTTTCTATCTAATTGCTTTGGTGGGGATTGTATTTGTAAGAAGAAGTGTTCTTACCAGGCCATGAAACATTCTTATGAATACACTTAGGAAAACCCTCCTTGGTTTCACAGAGCCAAAAGTGTAGGAGATTTCAGTCTTTGACTGAACCTTATTAGTTGGCCACTAGCCTTTGTGATTCTTGAAGATTGAGCTTTGCTACCTCTTAGAGAGTTTCCAAGCTTAACTTGAAAATTAAAATACCAACAGGCTAGTGGTGCATGCAGTAACTAATGCGAAAAGCTAGCATGTACACTTGCTACGCTATTTTTCATGAAAATCAAAAAGTAGGCTAGGCACACCTAGGGCATTTATTGTGAAAATTTAACAAAGTGTGTAATTTTCCAAGTAATTTGCAAAGAAGAGAAAGCATTTTCAGGAGCTAATTGCAGAGTTTGCGAAGCTTCTTGTGAATACAAAGAAATGGCTGAGATTACAGGTAGTTCCACATAGGTCGTGGTCATGAAAATTATTGATGAGTGAAGATTAATGGCACCCTATGTAAAAATATATGACCACGAGTCTTATGCTACCATAGGTATTCCAACAAAGTCATCCTAGCCCTTTACCAAGCAAGCGAACTAGAAAACACTATGCATGATTTCTCCTAAAAATCAAGCCTTGATATCAGAGGATTGGGACAATTTTCGGGATCTTGAGTTATCTCAAAACCCCAAGAGCCTGAGGGAAGCTGTATGCGAGAAAATAAAGAAGATGAATGACCCTTTTCAAAGACGTTTATGGAACTGTGGGCTTCCCGAGTACATGGTTCCTCTAGTGCATCATTGTCTAGAAATTGTGGCAGCATGTGCAACATTTTTTGACCCTCAGACTGGAGTCATAAGTGACCCTAATTTAAGGGTAGTTATCAGTCCCCAAGCCCTACGGGATATGCTATGCATTTCATTCCTCTCACTTAAGAACTTTGAAAATTTTGACATTTCCAAACTGCAAGGTTATTGGGGGTGCTCTGAATGGAGTAACAGTTTTATCACACTGAGACTACTCAGCCGTCAGATGTGTCAACACCTCCGAGCTTCCCAATTGGTCTGGGTGCTTTAAAGTCGGGTTCTGCTTCCGTCTACTCTATGTTGGCATTGGTTTGAGGATTGGATACAGACAGGGAAATCTTTGAATTCCAAATGAGTCTCAACTTTATGCTGAAGAAGAACAACACACCTCTACTAATGGACTTCATGAAGGTTATAATTGATGGGATGAGCTAGAAGTTGAGGGAATTTGAACTAGGTTCTAGGTTCAGGTATTCTTCTTTCCTCGTCTACATGATTTTGGACAAGAATCCTGATTATTTCAAGAAATTCATGGCCCTGGTTGTATTTGATGAAAGTGGCGTGAGCAAGCCAGTTTCGACATGGACTCCCATCCTGTCAAAAACTTTTGATTATTACACATTTTCGGACTCATTCCTAGCTCTAAATTTGTAGGCTTTGGATAGATCTGGAAGGAACATGTCTATGTGATTATCACCGAGGCAAAAATCATGGATGATAGGTCTTGTGCCACCTTGCGATTGGTTCTTTGGTATGGATTTTACTATGCTCCATATGCAAGGTTTTGTCCGGGACCCCTTCCAGCTCCCGTGTATTGTTTTCGATAGAGTGCTAGCCCTATAGGTGTTTAGGTAGCTATGTAATATTGAGAATGACTACTGGGGAGGAAGGAATATGACTTCCTATTTGATGTTTCTTGTCACGTTTGGCTCTGTATTGCTGATAAATAAAAAGAGCTCAAAGGTTAACAACTCAGAGGTTTTATACTCTAAATTGGGTCATCTTGGGCTGGTGGTCATCGATGACACATGGTGATACAACTCGGAGAATAATCTATCAAAGGTTGGCATAAAAATTTTACACTAGCCTCGGTCATTTTGGGACCCTCAGAGAAATGCGGATGAGGGGAATTTGAAATCATACATCGGCCTTGATTATTTACCTACTGAAATAGGTTGACCACCTTGGCTTAAATTTTACCACGTTGTGGAAAGGCCCAATCCAAATCATAAGATGAGTCAGTTTTTGTGTAGCCAATTGAATAAGCTCAAATGGAAGTTTGAAAGAATTAGGGACTTTTGGACGTAAAAGCAATAAATAAAGATGACAAGTGGGAATTTCTAGGAGGTGGAGTCAGACAACCGATTTGATGACATCTGGTTTCACAAGCATTTAGATAGTGAGAACTCCCCCAAACCCTTTGGATTCTAAGGAGTTCTATGAGAAAAGAGGTGCAACCACGAAACTTAGAGAGGAGGTAACCCAGAGAGCCCCCATTGCTGAAAAATATTCTATGCAAGGGGTGAAAGTCAGTGGACAACATTCATAGTAGGAGGACTCTTCAAATACACAGATGTTAGAGCCTTCCAACTCCTCTAGATCAAGTATGAAGAGGCCAAGGAGTTCCGATTGTCGACCGAAAGTTATTTTGGATCTTGATAGTTCTCTAGAGGAAAAATGACCACGAAGGAGAGAGTCCATGAAGTTATGGTATTATTTCATCCCTCTTCTCTCTCTATTATTTCTTTGGTCTCCTCCTCGTCTGCCCCTGTTATTTCATTTGCACTAGCTATTCCTATTGTTAAATATCTAGGGTAGTCCAATATTTTTCCTCCTGGGTTTCCCTTTCCATCTCATGCTTTACCTTCTGCCCCTAAAACACAAATAGTAGCTTGTCCTGACCTTTTGAGTCAACGATTTTCATCCCCAAGGCCCAATGTGTCAACTAATGCTTCCTCGGTCTTTCCTCATACCATGTTTCCATCATCACGGGTGGCCATTTTATTCCACCCTTCTCCCTAGTAATTATTACCAGGCCTAGCAAGTCAACCGATGCTCCAAGCACACTTTCCTTCCCACTAGCAGTCCCTCAAGAGTTTCCTTTTTCTAATGGACTGGGAATTTCATCCTAGGAATATTTTTCGTAGGTGGATGCAAATAAAAGTGCTCAAGCAAGCCAGATTCAGAAAAGAAGAGAAAAGGATGTGGGCAGGTAGGAAAAACCTCTTTTGCAAACTGTATTCCATGAGAGTCATAATTTTTTGATGTTTTCAAAAATCACCCCCAACGTGATCAAACCGGTCAGAGAAATGTTGTCAAGCGACTATTCTGTCAATGTTATAGGGCTAGATTTGCAATAGGCTCATCCGCAGGATAAGATCAAATTGATGGAAGAAACCTAGAGGGTGGTGACTATCGACTTCTTCAAGCTCAGTTGCCAAACAAAGAAAAAGGAGGAGCAATTGAAGGAGCTAAGAGGTAAGGTAGATATTTTGGGAAACAAGCATAAGGCCTAGGAAATCAAGATTAATCACCTGCAAAATGAGAAGAGTGCCTTGGAGGGTAAAGTAAATGAGCTTCAGGCTTTGGGAGTGGATGTTGTTCCGGCCCTGCAAAATGAAATTGAACAATGCCGGATGATCGAGGCAACCCTCCATGCTGATTTGAGGTAGAGAGATGATGGCATGAAGCAGCTCCGACATAGCACGAATGATGAAGTAAATGAGATGGATGTTGCTTTGGAGTTAGAAATTGAGAAGAGAAGGCAGGTCAAGTTGGACTTGGAAGAGGGAGAAATAAATTTCTACTCTGAGGAGTGAATTGTTTGTATTGGAGGGAAGCTTATCGAAGCTGAGGGCGGAACTAGGCAATAGAGCTGTAGAACTAGACCTTTTGAGGGCCCAACCTCCTGCACTAAAAATGAGATTGTTGGAGATTGCCAAGAAATTATATGCATTGTACTGGGATAAGGTCAAGGAATTATGCCTTACTTTGCAGCCCACTTGGAATTTTATGGCACAAGTGACCAGCCTATGTGAGATGGTTAGTGAAACAATGCAACAAGTGCAGGAGATGACTTTGAATAAAGTTCTGGAGGCCAGGCAGTTGGTGGGAAAGTTGTATACAACTTTCGATGAAGCTTGGAAGATTGAATAGCACCGGTTATGGGCATAAAAATTCTCATTTCCATGCATGAAGTTGTTCAACATGTAGTAGAGTGTAGAGCCAAATTGAATCAAATTACCAGTGACATGCAGGAAAAATTTTCTCACTTAACTCAGTGAGGCCTCTCATCGCTCTTCATCGTAGATCAGGCGTTAGTAAGTGTCAAGCACATAATTGCAAGGATCAAGGAGAAGAAGTAGGATCTTTCTATTTTCCAATCCTTTGATTATTCTCTGACCGCCAAAAATATTGAAGGAATAGTGCATCAACTTGTGCAACTCTTTTTCCAGCTTGAATTGGAGGCGAAGGTATCTGGCGGATTTCCTTTTAAGGCAATCATTGATCTTAAGTTGGAGCTTAAAAATTTGTGCACACTCTCTGTGCCATCAAATGAGGTCTGGACCAGTCTTTAGGCTACCCTCTTTTAGCTGTGAGTGATAATGGTTATGTTGAAAAAAGGTTTTTGGGGTTCTTCATTCTGCAGGCGAAATGCCCCTGTGAGTCGCCAAACTATGAACATTTATTCATGAACCGCTATCCTTCATGGTTATCTTTTCCTTTGTGGCTTCACCTCAACCATTATGGCTCGCATCTTTTCAGCATCTGTCATGTGGATTCCTAGTGGAGCTTCTTTTAGTTCGATATTGCTTTGCCTTTGCCGAGTTTCGTGCATTAAATACATGGCTTTCTCTCGCTGATTTATGAGTCGGGCCCACTCAATGGTTACTTTTTCTCGATGTCTTCCACATGGCTTCCTCTCAGAGCTTTTCATTGGGGCGTCCCTCTTTCTTTTTCCAAACTCCATGTTTTCGACGCGTATCGTGTTTCTGTGCACCAGTTATCTAGGAGTTGTTGCCTATGTCATTTGTTCTCCTTTGCTACCATGTTTTCTTCTTTGCTGTCATGTGTTCTCTGTTGCTACTACATGGCCATGTTTTCTCTAAGGATGGGTTTGTTGGTGCACTTTTGGGTGATCTTCCTATTTGGTGCCGGCTCGAGGAGATCTGGGACGTTGATGTTTTGCCGAGGCATCTTTCTCTCTGTGGCTTTCAAGCGGTGGGCTAGCTTATTTAAGCAACCCTTTTTCTCTTTATTGGTTGTTGTTAGATAGATTAAAAATATTCTTGAGCACTAGGAATTGGCCTTTGTAATATTTGCTATTAAACTTGAAGTTTTCAAACTATTCCAATCAATTTGGCCTCTCTATTTTTCATGCATTTGATGGAATATTAGGACCGTGCTTTCATTTTCTGAAATATATGAATGTCTAGTTTCAAATTTTGTAATCTCATACAACTTAATAAAATGCAGATCATGTTTTACTCTTTTGTTTTGTCTATATTTTGTATTAGGTTATGCTATGCAATAAAATGATGTTCTTATGTTTGAAGTGTTCCTGAGATAATCTATTTGATAGACAACAATTACTATTTGAGCCTTTTATTTCAACATTCTACTCAGTTATTACTCTCATGATTTGGCACATCGCCTTAGTTTAGTTTTTACTGTTACATGTTATCTTTCTAACCCTTTACCCCCCCTCATAAAAATGAAAATCCATCTTCAATAAAATTCGGAGGTCACTTAGCTAAGCACACAAGTCCCCCAGTAGCTAAGTTTCCCATAAGGCTACTGCCCCTGCAAATTCTTGCGTCAATAATAGGTTAGATAAATTTTGGAATCATGAGCATCCTGATTCTAATGTGAGTGATGAGGAAGATGTTGACCCGAAGGAGACTAAAACACATACTAAGGAAGGAAGGGAGAAGTAAATGGAAGTTCAAATGACCCCAGTGCAACAAGCTGAGAAGGTGATGAAGCAACTTGTCAAGGTTTCTTCAAATGTGCGGATTAATATATCATGAACGAGGGCTTCACTAACTCACACCTAGAATGAAAAATATCCAAAACAACCTCGCAATAATAGTCAAAGGCTATAAACATGGAGGACTTACCACTCATCAAATGGTAGCACACTGAAGCATCTTTTGGAGAGTGTTTGTAGGAGCCCAAGGCAAGCCAAGCGTATGCAATGAGCCAGGGATCGTAGTCATCTGCATTGCAAATATCTTTCATTCCCTCTTCTCTTGCTTCAAAATATTTTTTGACTCCTATTGTGTCTATGGCACCCTCCACTTTGGGAATCGGTCCATCCCTTCATAGAAATTTCTACCTTTTTCCTTAGTCCAGTCCACGCTCGTTAGCACTTCACATTTTTCCTTTGTGGCCTCCATTGGTGCTTCTCCTGCTACAACTAAGTCTACCCCAACCTAGTCTACCCATATGATGGAATCCACTATGGCTCCGCTTCAACCACCACTTCCCTTAAGTCCTCCTTCTAGTTCACAAACAAGGCTTTGGCATATCCCTCCTTTCTCCCCTTAAATAGTCAATCTCTTGAGAAAGAAGTCACCTGAAACCACTACCCTCTTGTTCCTTATTGCCCTTCCTCCCAATGCACCTTTCACAGGTGGACTCATCCAGTCACCAATAAAACTTTTGTCAGAGGGCCATAAAACAAAGCAGGCATGGGCTATCAAGGTTCAACAAAAATGAGCCAAGGGTGTTAAAAGGTTGATGGATCTAAAGGTACAAACTATTTTAAATGAGGCCCAAAAATCACTACATTTCATGACCATGTACCCGACTATCATCAAACCGCAAGGAGAGATGCAACGCAACAATTACATGTATGCCATGGGACTCAATCTAAGCATAGTCTGACCATAGGAAAAAGTTGAGCTCATGGAGGAGACACATCGAGTGGTGACCACTGACTTCCTCAAGTCCAGTCGCTATCTAAAAAAGAGAGAAGAAGAGCTAAGAATTGTCAAAGAGAGGGTCGATGTCTAGGTGGCGAAGGAAAAAGCAAGTGATGTTGAATTTGAGCACCTATCACAATAAGAAGAGGCAGAGTGAACTAAATTCTGAGAGGAACTTGCGAAGTTCAAATCTTATGATCCCAACCTGGTCATCAAGCTACAATGAAAGAATCAAGAATATTAGGACCAATTGGCACAAATGGAGCAAGAAATGCAACGAAAAAAATGAGGACCTTGATCGTCGATGTGCTCAAGTAGAGTAGCAGATGAAACAAAAATATGTAGACTTTGAGTTCTGATGAAATCAACTAGAGAATGAGGTCTAGGAAATGAAGTCTTCCCTTGAGAAGGAAGCAACAAACAAGGAATGAGCCAAATCAAACTGCTCATGAAGTCTCAAGCCCTACAAGGACAACTTTCGACCACAAACAAAAATATTGTGGAGCTCAAATAGGAGGTTGATTCAAAGGATGTAGAGATCAATGCTATAAAGAATCTTCCTCAATCCCCTACCGCCCAATCGAACCTCCTTCAAGTAGCCCAGTGGCTATATATTTCATACTGGGAAAAGGTTAAGGCCTTTTGGTTGACTCTCCAGTCGACGCTCCAATTCATGGTGGAGGCGATAAATTTAGGAAGAGAGGTTCATGGAACGATTGACCATTTCTCGCAATCCATCACAGAGAGAGTCCCTAAGGCCAAAAGGTTGTTGGATAAGCTATACATGGTCCTAAAGGAATTTTTAGAAAATGTAGGGATTAGAGACCGGAAGGCCACTTCCAAAATAGTAAATAGGTTCATACACTTCCATGTAGCCATCCTCCATGCTAGCGAGTGTGCTGCCACATTGGACCAAACCATGAATACCATGCGAACGAGGTTCTCCCACCTAACTCAGATGGGCTTATTGTCCCCATTTCTTCAAGATGAATGGGTGGCCAAGGCAGAGCAGATTGCGATGAAGATTGAAGAGAAGAAACAAGACGTATCCACTTTTTAGAGCTTCGGTCAACCCCTTACTATACAGGATATTGAGGGCTTCACCCATCTGATAATGCAACTGAATTTCCAACTCAAGTCTTGGAATGGTATATCCATGATGTTTCCATACAAAGAAATGATTGATTTGCATGAAGCGCAAGAAAATATGTGCGACATACTGACACCATCTAAAGCTGACTGGTTGTCTCTATAGACCACTCTCTCCAAGTTTTAACTTTGTCACCCAATGGATAAGGGTCGAGTCTATGAACCAAAATTTTGGGTTCATTGTTTCATGGAAAGAATGCCCCTAGTAATCGCCAAAAGCTATGAACATAAATTTTCCCAAGCTCCCTTCGGTTGATTTTTATTTTTTCTAAGTACCAGCCCTCACCCCATCTATTGAACTTCATCCAGCTCCTTTTACAAAGGCTTCATCCAACTACTGCCACATGACCACCAAGCGCTCTTCAAATGGATTTCTTCCTTTGCTCTTCTAAACAACTTCGCCATGATTCCATGTGTATGAGATTCACACCCTTTTGGCTTGCTTCCCTTCACTTTCCTATCGGGTTGCGTCTGAGTGCCACATGTCCTCGATACACATTCAATTTTTGCAGACCCCATCGACAAAGTCTTTTGTGAAGGATGAATCCACATGTCTTCACCATATAGTTTTTCATAGCAAGGAGGGAGGAATGAACATCAGGCCCTGACCTATTTCCATGTGGGTCTTTTGAGGACTTCATCAAGAAGAAGTAGGGAGCAAGAAAAAATCCCCACAGAGCTTTCCATATATTCTAAGTACCTTCGTGGATGATGACAGATGTCTACTGGAGAGTTGTTTCTTCTACACTGAGACCACTACCATCATTCACAGGGCATGCATCCGGTTCATCAATGACCTTGTTCAGGCTTGAATATTTTATGTTACAAAAACCAAAGGAAATCATTTCTCTAAGCATCATTGTTCATGATTCAAATCTTTTTTGTTTTTTGGCCCACTAGGCTATGGGATTTCTACCTATAAATACTGCTTCTATTTTTGAAGAAAGGGTTCAAAACTTGTAGGAAAATTTATAGAAAAACATCAGGCCTCTTGTATTTTTTTAGATAATCATATAAGATTCATGGACTGTGCCATTGTTCAACCTTTTTATTTCTTGACTATTTGAAAAATCTTTATACTACGTCATTATTGTATTGAGTAATTTGTTTGCAGACTTGTATAATTTCAATATAACATTGCTAATTAAGACTAGGTCTTTGAATCTTCTTTTCAGTAAATGTATAGAAGTTATTTTATGTCATTGATTGAGTTATTCAGGTTTTCATTTTGATTTTTGTTATTTTGGGACATAGAAAATTTATGAATGACCCTTAAATCATATCTAACAGATAGGTTTATCATGCCCATATCTACTTCTTGGCACATCACCTTAGATTATATTTAATTTTACATTCATTTCCTTCTACCCTTTTCAACCCCGAATTATAGAATAAGTCGGCTTCTTTAAAAACTTGGAGGTCACTCAGTTTAGTATAATAAGTCCCCCCTTTAATTGAGTTTCCCATAAAGGTTTTTACCTTGCCAATTTTTGGCATCAACAGGGTTCTAAGGACCAATTCCCATGTGTTATTCTTCTTAGTCTGATTTAACTATTCCTCCATGGCCTTTATCCAACTCTCATCATTGTTGGCTTTTGAGAAGGATTTTGGCTCAATTTATGACAGGAGGGAAAAGTTTACTTGTTCCTTATTCTTTGCAAGTTTTCTCTTGGTCAAAACTCTTCATTTTTATCACCAATTATTTGGTCTGTTGGATGATCCTTTTTCACATACTTTGTAGGTGCTCTTTCAATCTCTAGTTCACATACTTCTTCCCCATTTTCTTCATCAGCAACAACCTCTTCTTCATCTTCTAATTCAATCTCAAGGTTGGTTCTATTGGGCTTAATTTGATTTATATCCTCATCAATATTGGTATTGATGATTTCCACCATCTTGTGCACAATCTTGTTGTAACACTTGTAATATTTTTTTTGGGTGGAATATCCTAAAAATATGCCTTTAGCACACCTCAAATCAAAACTCCCCAAATTCTCATCTTCTCTTTTTATGTAGCATTTTCTACCAAATACTTTGAAATACTTGACAGATGTGGTTTTGTCATACCATAGTGCATATGGAGTCTTGCCACTATTTTTTCTTAGAAGAGCTATTTTATGAATGTTTACCACAATGTGTACTAATTCTTTCCAAAAAGTGTCTATCAACTTGGCCTCACACAAAATTTCTCTAGCCATGTCTTTAACTATTCTATTTCTTCTTTCTACAACTCCATTTTTTTGTGGAGCTCTTAGTGCATAATATTGCCTCTTGATCCCCTGGTGTTCACAATACCTATTGAATTCGCTTACTGTAAATTATCCTCCTCATTCTAATCTTAGGCACTTGATACTTCTACCAATTTCCATCTCAAAAATCTTCTTGAATATCTTAAACTTCTCAAATGCCTCAACCTTCTCATTTAGAAAGGTTGTGAATGCCATTCTAGTGCAATCATCAATCACTAGCATGAAATACCTCTCACCTTACAATCCTCTTGTCCTTGTGGGACCACACAGATCAGGGTGAAAAATTTGCAAGTGTTTTTTGGTTGAGTAATTCTTTGTTGGAAACTTAACCCTTGTTTTCTTTCCTTGTTGGAATCCTTTGCAGGTAGTGTTTACGAGATTGGTTATTTTTGGTAGGTTCCTTACTAGCCCTTTTGAGATTATTTTGACCAAATTGTCAAAATTGGCATGCCACAATATTCTATGCCACAACCAACTCTCATCTGGATGACTTATCAAACAATTTTGGCCTTTTACTTCAAAAAATTTGTAGAGATTGCTATTAGTCCTTACTCCTTGTGAAATTGTCTTAGCATTATTTCTTATCTTGCAAACTTCAGAGTTAAATGTAACTTTGTAACCATTGTCACAAATCTGGCTAACACTTAGAAGGTTATGTTTCAACCCTTCAACATAATAGGACATAATTTGTTTTATTCTTCCCATCTAGGCTCAAAATTCCTTTACCAAAAATTATGACAGAAGTATTGTCACCTAGACTTACTGATCCTTCTTTACACTTCTTGAGTTCAATGAATTTGCATTTATCTCTAGTTATATATTTGGATAATTCACTATCAATACCCATAGATGTCATTTCGTTGCATGCAATGTAGTTTGGGGGATCATAGATTGAGTGGTACTTTTCTCTTTCTCTTTTCACACTTAGATTTATTTTCAATCTTCTCTCCCTCTTCCTTAGGAACCTTAAATTACTTTTCTATTTTGGGGGTTGTGTTATTCTTCTCAACCTGAACATTTGGTATCATAAACTTTGTTCTATAATTTCTAGCTCTATGACGAAAATTGTTCTAGTTGTAACAAATTTTATTCTTATCAACTAAGAGAGAAAATGGTTTTTTTCTTAAATAATTTGCATTTCCCTTAGGAATGACTCTACATTCTCTAGATCTATGACCAAAATGATTACATGTATAAGAATATCCATTAAATTATGAAGAATATCTGGTCATAGAATTCCCTTGAGTTGGATGAGGTGGTATTCTTTGTCTTAACCTCCTTGGATCACGTACCCTTGTAAATCCATTAGCATCCATTCTTGTCATGTTCTACTTCTTCCTTGGTTGACCATGGACTGATTGGTTGTTTTTCTTGTCTGCCACTAGCTTATTTACTTCATCTAATTTCTTCAACTTGACAAACATCTTATCTTCTACATTAGCATATTCCTTACCTGATTTCTCGCCATCTGAGCTTGAATTTTCTTCTACGCTAAGTCTTTCATAAAGTTTTACAAACTTATTAACAAAGGAACTCTTTCCTTTCTCCAATCCTATACCGAATTTCTCTTTGTTAGTGATCTTTTGAGTACTCAATAGCTCATCCAAAATTTATGATCCATATTTTAGCTTTAGCCCTTTTTCGACTTTCTCTTTGGCTTTCCCCAAATCCTTTCTTAAGGCAACTACTTCTACCTCAAGCTTCATGCATCTATCAATTTCAGATCCTACTTTAGTTTTCATCACCTCTTCCATTATTTTTTTCTTCCTCCACTTGAAGTTTCAGACTTATTACCATCTGATTAGATTCCTCAAGCTCTTCAAATAGCTTCTTTGTTCTCCTTTTTCAGTCCTTCAACTTCATCTCTCAGAATTTCAAAACTTCTAAGGTGGAAATAGGTTCTCCCTCTAGATCTATTTGAACTTCTTCTTCACCAAGATGCTTACCCATACCATGCTTCTTCTTCACCAAGTCTTGAGCCAAGAGAAAAAAATATTCCTTTTCTTCTTTCATCACAAGAGCACACTGAAAATCATCATCAAAACTATCATTATTATCAAATGAATCACTTTGTTCTTGAATATATAGACTCTTCTTCTTTCCAATGCTCTTCTTTTTAGGATAATAGGTTTTATTCATCTTACGATCTTCTTCTTGTTCAATATTATCCTTCTTATAGGGGAATTTAGAAGCAAAATTTTCTACTTTAGCACCATCAAAGCATTTGAAAGGTAACTTACCTTTGTACTTGTCAGAACCTCTACTTAATCTTTTTATGAAGTTTGCCTCTTCCTCATCAGTATCTCCTTGTTCAAATGTGGTCATTTCAGCTTTGTCTTTCTTAGGTGCTTCATCATTCACATTGTTGGAAACCTTGAAGGAAGCTTCTATTCTAGATGGTTGAGCATCTCCCATCCTCATCTCATATGTGGTGAATATACCACGTAGCTCATTAAGAGTAAGTTTTTCTATTTCTCTTCCTTCCTCTATTGCCAAGATCTTAGAGTCATACTTGTATGTAATTGACCTAAGAACTTTTAGTATGATGACTTCTTCTTTTACTTCTTCTCCATATCCTCTAATGGAGTTTACTATGGAATTAACTCTCTCAAGATAGTTTGTAGTCTTCTCTTCTTCTTTCATCTTTAGGCCTTCAAATATAGACCTCGGTATTTGAATCTTGGACAATTTTACCTTGTCATCTTCTTCATAGATCTTATACAATGTATCCAATACATCTTGTGCATTCTTACAATACATAACTTTGTTATGCACATATCTAGATAAGTTGTTTGTAATAGAAAACCATGCTTTTTCATTATTCTCATAATCACTCTTTCATGGAACATCAGTAGGGGGTGTGACCAGTGGTATGTACCCATTCACAATAGAAATTCACACATCAAACCCCAAAGATCTTATGATTATCTTCATTAATAAACTCTCAAAAGTATAATCTATTCCATTGAACTAGGGTGGCTTTTTTGTGGAGGAACTCTCTTTACTATCCATTATGTTCACAAATCCAAGAATCTACCCGAGCTTGTTAAGCTTCTCTTAAGGAACCTAGGGATCTGATATCTTTTTTTTGGAACACAACAATCTACTAAGAGGGGGGTGAATCAATAAATATTAAAATTTAAACTCTTTGACCTCTAGAGTAGACTAACACTTTAAAGGTTTAGTGTGCAAATTAAATAT
Source organism: Sequoiadendron giganteum (assembly GCA_007115665.2). Lineage (NCBI taxonomy): Eukaryota > Viridiplantae > Streptophyta > Pinopsida > Cupressales > Cupressaceae > Sequoiadendron > Sequoiadendron giganteum. Next base: position 254,463,721 of record CM021102.1, on the reverse strand, counting down.
GAAATATAGAAATTTAAACAAGCCCACAAACTAATAACCCATAACACAAGATGTACATGGAACACCCAAGATGGTAAAAACCATGGTGAGAAAGTGTTGCTAGGAGCTAGTGTCCTAATCTAGCCTCAAAAGGAAGCCTTTTGTTACAAATTTTAAGGGCACAAACCCTAAGGAGACTTCAATCCCCTAAACTGAGCACCAAATCAGTTATCTGATCGTACCATCCTATCAGATTTACAACATAAATGATTATTACAATTTTTTCATTAAGAATACAAATCAATGTTACAGCTTACTCTATAACTGCCCAAGTTTATGTTGCTAACTAAGGAACTCACTTCTCTACTCTATACCCCTTTGTTCTACTCTAATATTCTCCTACTTATTTAGTGGATTTTTAGTCTACCTTTATGCACCCACACACCTTTTATAGCCCTATCCTTTTATTTTCAATTCATTCTCTATCTGGTTCAAGAGCTTTGAAATACTTTTCTGCACTATGTACTATATTCTCTTCTACACTTTCTTACATCCTTTCATTTTATTATCTATTTTGTGTAATCTCTTACCGATGGTAAGTTTCCTCGGCACTCTCTATCATGATCAAATCTTATGTTAGGGTTTAGAATATCTTCAACACTATCGTACCCCTGCATTGAGCCACACAACATTAATTCTTTGTGTAGAGAATTATCCTTCATTCTTACTCTATCAAACCCTAGGATCAAATATGCATTTAATGCATCCTTTTGATTATTCAATTTTAGCTTGATCCCAAATTTTGTAGCAATCTATGATGTTTCTCTATGCATCAAATCTTCATTATATTTGTCATTGATCTAGGTAGGACCTTTAATTCTCACCTCTATGTTAGTTTACAGGTGAAATCCTATTTACAATGACTTAGTCATTTGTGATCTTTACTTTCAAATCTGAGCCATTGATCACCTATCTTCGTGCCACAATGTAGCATTCTACATTCATCAACATACCTTTAAAATATGACCTTTAGATAAACAGTCTTTAAATCTCCATTATCGATCTCTTCCTTTTGAAACCACAACCATCATTTATTGCTACTTGACTTATGACATCCACATCAATTTCTATGATGTGACGAGACATAGTGATCACCATCTAATCATATACCTTTTACCTTGCACTATCGATCAAACATCGTGTATCGTTGTTATACATTTGACTTTATTTCTCCATCAACAATCACCATTGGATCAACTACCATTCAATTTACACCATCCCCCACTATTATGCTAGCACTTAAAATGAGCTTGATTGGATTAAAATGTGGATTGGTATTGAAGATAAATTATCCTTGGCACTCTATAAATTTTTTACATACACTTATATTTATCCTTGGTTTTGTGTAAGTTTCCTCAATTTATCCCTTAATTGTCAATACGGGAATCAGAAACTTGCAAACGGTGTTGCAAAAATCTCTCTAAGGGCTGAAACTAATGAACTAAGGGTGGATGGATGCATCTAGTAATTCAATTAAATCACACCTTTTAATCTAAAGTTCAAAAAACACTTCTCAAATTGCAAATGAATGAAATCCTATCTTTAATCACTATCTTCCTATTTCATTCCAACACATATACTTTAGAGTTCTTAATTAGACTTTAATAACTTAATCTCAATATCTTAGGATACACACTCTTAGTATTATTGTCTCAAAATACTTTCAAATATTAACAAAAAATATTAGAAACAATGAAAGAAAGAATATAATGCTAAATATGTACTAAAATAGTGTGGGTGGCAGGAGCTAAACAATTCGAGCAATAGGACTTGTGTATCCTAGAGGAAGGGTTTTGAAAAGTTGTGCAAATTACTTCAATGTTCTGAGAACAAAATGTACTTCACTAGTTCACTAAGATGTGTCATCCTTGCAGTTTGTACTTACACCAAGCATTAATTGTATTTCTCAAGTAGAAATTACTTCACATTTTAACAAATACATCCATACCAATTGAAATTAACTCAATAACATATATGTTGTATTACTAATATTTAATTAAATCACAAACATTTGAAATCACTAAGAAAATATAAATGATACCTCACACACAATAACAAAAAAGGAAATCCAAACGTTGGTAAGGAGTAGGCCCTTTCTCCCAACTGGTCAAGTGGAGAACATTTATATCACACACAGATTCAACACTTCAATAGCCTTATATTAATTTCACAAAATAAAAACCAAGATAATTTTCAAGCTCAAAAGAGAGCATATATATGTCTTAATACAAAACAAAATACTAAAATAGAAATATCCATCAATTACAAGTATATAACTAGAATTACTTGATTGGTTTTAGAAAATAGTAATGTGGCCTATGGCCTAATATTTTCCAAACATTCCAAAACCGCCTAAACAACCTAAGTACCAAACCATTAATTAAAAATAAAATAGAAGACAATAACAAAAAGGGACCATAAGATCCTCAAAGCAGTCTCCATTACCTACTCCTTCAACCTCCAAACATCCCTATTCATAATATCCACCGAAATTAGTACTCAAGATTGTTTAATTACCAGATGTTTATTGCATCCCTCTATTCATATCAATTAACTTTAATCTTATACAAATATCATGACAACTTAAGGGAAAAAATGGAAAAAAGGTAAGCTTAATATGGACACAAAACTAGGTGAATTCTAACTAAAATGGATGAAAAAATATAACTCATCATTTTCCCCAACTAAAAACTTTGCATGTCCTCATGCAAGAACTTACAAATCAATTTGAATTATCTATCAATCTTTGTATTTCTTCCATTATCTTCTTTCCCTATTGATCCTTCAACCGTTGAATTACTCTTTGATGCTCAACCTTGGAGATGTAGTCAGTTCAAATCCTTTGTTCCATTGTAGCCTTCAGTTCATTGATTTTACCTTGGTGGAATTCTATATTCATACATTCCTCTACAATCTTGTCTTCCCATGAGGCCTTTAGACTTTCAATCACTTCTCGGTGCTCTTCTAGAGTTATAAATCCTACCATGGTTGGGTTATGTCCTTGAATCAATTATTGCAATTGATGTCTTAATTCTTGTATCTCTCTAGCATGTTGTTGGTTCTTATTATAGAATTGCTACAATTGTGGTTGAAAGAGTTTCTTTTGGGCTTCCAACCAACCTACCTTATCCTATAAAGCCCTGATCTATTCTACACAAAACTTTTCTATTTGAGAGATCTTATTGGACTTATCCTCTGCATTTTCCTTAGGCATGTCATGTCCAAGAGAAGTGTTGATTGCTATTTATGGATTTGGATCCAGTTCACCAAATCCATAATTATGAGGAGAGACTCTAGTATCCTAAGCCATCAAATTTTGTTTCACTTGTGGAAAATTACTTCCCCATTTTTGTAGAGGCCTCTCCATGGAAATATTTTCTTTTTTACTCATGTCACCCTCTTCCTGCTAGTTGTGGGGACTAGCAGATACATCTTCTTCTTGGTTATCTGAATATTCCTACTCTTTAGAGGGTTTAGAGTTAGTTATGCTCTACCTCATTTTATTTATGTTTTGTCATCTTTGTTCATGGATTTTCTTCTCTTTCCCTTTAAAGAGACCGGTAGCCACAATTTCCACATCAAGGCTTTAATATAAGGTGTAGGCAACAAAAGCCAATTGTTTCAAACCAAAAGTAGATTATTCATACTCCATCTTGAATCTAGTATTATAAGGGGTTACCACAAGTGGAATGATAACACCGAAAAATGTCTTTAACCTTCCTAAAACGAACCCCCAATTTAACCTTTATATCATTACTACCTTGTATTGACTTTTTTTGCTATGAACCCTCAAATTCCTCACAATAGTTTTTACTTCCATAGGTTTTTGTATCTTGATCTGACTACCCTATGTTTTCATCAAATTCATCATCCTAGTCTTTAGAGGCTTCACTACTACCCTCAGTTTCATGGGTCACTGGTTTATTTGTTGGGGATGAAGACTTAGAGGGAGTGCCTTCTTTTAAGAACACGACCCAACTAACCAAAGGCATTGTTTGAGCTAAAACCCTCATGACAGGAAATTTTATCAGACCATGGTGTTCTATAGAATTATGGTGTCCTTTTTGTACATATAGACTCATTCTCTTAATTGAATTGAAAAGATAATGTAGAAGATTAACTAGATCATTATGATGCAGATGAAAGAGAAACCTAAAATGATGGGAAAATACATAAGCATACCTACCTTATCCCATAATATATTGAGTCACAATCTTAGCTACAACAACCAAATGTGTAAGAAGTGAAGTCTATAGAGTTCCCTACTTAGGATTTGTCTGTAACTTTTTGCATTTTCTAAAAAATGTTGGTTTTGTAATTGAAGCTCGACAACCCTATTCATTGCTAATGGAAAATATGCCTCTCCTATCTCAAGTAACCCTATTATCTCATATATAACTTATGGAAAATTGGTAAGGAAATCCCCCTCACTTCCATGGAGTTGTTGGCACTGTTAAAGGCTATGGAGAATTCAAATGTGACTACATCATTATACCCACATAACGGTTGAAAGAAAACATGTGAACCCACGTTTTCAAAAAATTTATACACTATTAGGTCAGCTTTCACATGATGCATATATGTTGTCTCCTAGCACTTATGGATACCATCACCCAAGGTGATGGAAGTTAGTAGGAGATGAAATAAAAATATTAATAGTAGTAAATTGTAGTGTGTTCAGTGATAGATCAAGGCTGCACTTCACATAATATGGACTCGGTAGAAAAACAAGGTAGTTATCATAATAGGGTAAGTTGTCTATGACATGAGAGTAATTATTACTTGGCACACCCACACCCCTCAACTTAGCATATAAAATAATCCTTGGGGTTGTCATAATAAATTCAAAAAGATAAAAGAAAATTAATATGAAAATAAATACATACAAACCTTTGGAAATGTTACCATCAAGAGGACATTGGCGGCATCAAAAATTGAAAACAAGCGATGTAGAGAATCGAAGGTCCAAGGTGGCCAAATCAAGAAGCAACAACTAGAGAAAACTTATGGAGATACATGTCGAGCTAATGGTACCACTGGAGAAGATGTGAAATCAATATCGCATATGTGAGCATAAATAGATTGAAAGAAATCAAGTTGGATATGAAATTAAATGAAAGAATGGAGGAGAGATGGTGGTATGGGGAAAGAAAAGGACAAGGTGATATGATGAGTGCATCGAAGATGGAGCAACAACTAGGGTGGCCGAAGTGACATACGCCAATGGTCGCCATGTGTGAAGCCAATGAACAAAAATATTGCTTGGAAAGAAATATAAGACACTAATGAGATAGATGAAATGAAGGAAATATGGGAGAAGGGGAAATAGTGGCAGTGGCACGGGTAAAGAAAATAGAATGAAAAGGTTTCAATGTACCACATGACAAAAATCACTGAATCCAAATATGGGGGAAATAAAAGAGCTAATGTCCACATGGTAGAAAAGGACATGGGAAAATGGGAAAAGTGAAATGGAGATGAAGAATAGAAAAAGGGTGAAGAAAATGGGTGAAAAAGGTGGCAAAAGGAGATTGAGTGTGCAGAGGAGGACAAGTGGCGATGATAGGAGGCCAAAGAACCAACATCTTGTCATGTGATAGGATGTCAACCAGAGAATGCTACCTCCTACCAAGGTCTAGCAAGACATGTTTTATTTATTTTTATTCCTTTTTTTTTTATCTTTAATGATGATAGACTATTAGGATCCCAATTTTTAGTCGATCGTCGCCTAGAGGTGCCAAAAAATGGTTTTCATCTCTAGGTTTGTTATAATTTTTTAATTTTTTTTCAGCATGCCTATATCTTTATTTAGAAGGCATGAGAGGAACAAGAGTCAATTCATCCATCACAGTACAAGAAAATGTTTCCTTCAAAAGGGGTTGTTTGTAAAGCTTCAAACAATGTACATTAAGGGAAGAGTCGTGTGTTCTGACTCCATAGTACATAGTCTAACATCACCATTTTCCTACATAGTCTAAATTTTGTAAGGATTGAGCCAGCGAGTATGGAACTTTCCTTTCAAATCCTAGAACTAGGAGTCATAAAGTAATGCCTAATCCCCAGGTTGGAATGTTCATGACCAAATGAAGTGGTCATGCCATTGTGCTCTTTTCTTATGCACCACTTATGTATGAAAAAGGGCCTCGTGATGCATTTGATCTAAAGAATGAAGTTGAGCAACTCTCTCTTTTTGTGCTTCGTTAAGACTCATCCCAAGCTAAATATTAGTGTAGAGAGTCTTCACTTTGAATTCAATTGGAAATACAACCTTCTTTCCATAGACAAGATCATATAGTGTTAGTCCTATAGTTGTCTTCCAAGTTGTACAATAAGCCTAAACTACTTTCGGAAGTCTTTATGCCTAGTCCTTCTTGTGCAATGCTACAATCTTTGTGACAATATTCTCCAATTCTCAAATGGTTACTTAAACTTTCCCGTTGGCCTTCAAATGGTATGGAGAGGATTTTCGATGCTTGATTTCATATTCTCATAAAAAAGAAACAATCTAGACAAATGTGAATTATGTGCCATGGTTCATGACAATTTCTCAAGGCACATCACAACCTAGTAAAAATATATAAAGACAAGAAGTTAGCAACCTTAGTATCACTAGAATTTTTTAAGGCTACTACCTCTACCCATTTAGTGACATAATCGATACAAACCAAGATGCATTCTTTATGCTAAGAAGGAGGATTAATGGGCCCTACAAAATCTAACCCCCATTTTTCAAATGGTTATGTGGATAACTAGGGGTGTAAAGATATCTCATCTGAGCAGCTAGGCCAACCCATACACTGACATTTATCACAATATTGAAAATAACGCTTACAGTCCTTATGGAGTGTGGGACAATAGTAGCCGACATTTAAGATCTTCTAGACAGTCCTCTAAGTAGAAAAATGTACTTCACAAGGTTGTATGTGGCATGTGCAAAGTATGTCAAAGACATCTTCTTCAGGCACACACCAACACATGATGTTGTCAAGACCACATCGAAAGAGAAATCCATTGATCTATGTGTAATCACCACTAAGTCCAACCAACTTTTAACATTCTCTTAGAGAGAAATGAGGTGGGAATCTACAAGTAACCAGGTAATTCGCCATGTCAACAAACCAAGGACTCTTTTCAAAAATAGAAAAAGGTGTTCATCTAGAAAAGTATCATCCACAGGAACTATTTCATCATCATGCTATAGTCTAGAGAGAAAATCAGCCACTACATTCTATCATTTGGGTTTGCAAAGAATGATAATGTCAAATTCCTATAAGAGAAGCAACCAATGGATTACACGTCCTGTAACAACTGGTTTTTTCATAAAAAATCTGATAGTAGAGTGATTTGTATGCACAAAGACTTTGTATCCAGGGTATGTGTAGGATCATCATGGAAAAAATAGGCCCTTAAGTGGCGATGAAAATTTAGAAAATCAGAGTTAGGCAACTTGACATAAAAAATTGAATAAGTTATCTATATTATTTCAAAAATATGTAAGAATAGAATCTATATAAAACTGATTTCTAAACTACGAGGTTTAAAAAAAAAAAAAAAATCTATTTGGTGAAAATTTGAAATTTCAATAGAGTAGTACTTAAATTTCAGGAAAAAATAAGAAGTAGGTGTTTGTCTGACCACCCTAACAACAATAAAATGATAATATTGTTTTATAAGATTTTAGTAATAAGTAGAGGACTCATGTCCCGATGTGATGCATATTTTTTTGTAATTTTTTTCCACGTAAATAATTAATTATGAAATTTTTATTACTTTTAAAAAATATAAAAACTCGTATGTCTGACCACCTTAACTTGGACAAAAATTCACAAAATTCAATTTTATTTTTTTAAATCCTATAGTATGTGAAGCATGTTTCGGATTAAAAAAAATTTGATACCATTTTAAAGCTATAGATGTTTTTCAATCAGCTTATCAATCAGGAATTTAGTCATAATTCAAATAGAAAATGAATAATATTTATTAAATTCAAAATAAAGAATAATTTATATTGGTGGAAAGCTGAGAATCTCCTTTAAAAACCATTTTTGTTTCATCAATTTTGGGTAAAAAAAAATTCGTCAGCCACATGTGCCATCATATCACTTACATATCACCACTTTTGGCCCATCATGATCCTACACATACCCTCCAGTGATATGTGGTGAAATTTATTTATTTCATAAACTATAGCTAAGAATTCCTTTTTAGTGATAGTATAGTTTACCTTAACACCAATAAAATTCTTACTAATATAGTGGATAAAGTAAAAGAGAGTTTCTTCCTTTTGTCTAAGCATGACTCTTGTAGAATTATCTGATGTGTCAGTATGTATATGAAATAGAATTTCACAATTGGGTCCTCATTGCACAGGTGTAGTTATAAGTTTACCTTTGATTTTATTGAAGGCTTGTTGGCATTCGAGTGTGCATGAGAAATATGCATCTTTCCCTAGCAACACAAAGAGAGCCGAGGCAATCTTGCTAAAATTTTGAATAAACCTCCTATAATAACAAGCATGTCCTAGGAAACTATATACATCCTTTGGAGAGGTAGGCACATGAAATTCTTGAATGATTTTTTACCCTCTTAGGATCCACTTCAATTCCTTTTGCAGAGATATAATCACATAAATCAATAAATTCAGTCATTAAAATATGGCTTTTTTCATGACTTAAAGAAAGTTTAGTATCAATACATCATTTAAGGACTTTTTCAAGATTTATCTTAGCTTCATCATATGTATCACCATAAATAGTAAATTCATCCATATACACTTCTACGAATTCATGAATTGAATCAGAAAAATTACTTAGAATAGCTCGTCAAAAATTAGCAAGTGCATTACACAATTTGAAAGGTAAGACATTATAGAAAAATTTTCCCCATGGGTAGGTAAAAGTGGTTTTGTCTTGGTCCTCTTTGGACATACAAATTTGGTTATACACATTAAATCTATTGAGAAAGGAAAAGAACTTCCTAGCTAGGGTGTCTAAAACTTGGTCAATGAAAGGAAGTGTGAAATGGTCTTTCTTAGTGGCCTTGTTAAGGGCCCTATAATCAACACATATTGGCCATTTTCCATTATTTTTAGGAACTACTACAAGTGGGGACACCCATTGCCCATCTGATATGGATAAAAAATTCCCACATTAAGCAACTTCTAAAGTTCATCCTTAACTATTTCCCATAAGATTGGGTTTAACCTTCTCTGGGGTTGTCGCATAGGTCTACTCCCTTCTTCTATATAGATATGATGTGTATAGGTAGCAGGATGATTACCTCTCATGTCTTCCTAATCCCAATCAAAAGCTTCTTTGTGTGCACACAATATTTAATCAGTTCTTTTAATTAGGAGGTATTCAAAGTGGGATTGATGTTAAGTATTTTACCAGGTAGGATTCTAGTAACTTGGTACTGTGTAGGGGTGTCTAAAACAAGTAGTTGTGAATTAGATAAGGATGGGTAAGAATTTTAAGATATAAAAAATTGACTATATATACAAGTATGTGGTAATAATTGATGCAAATTAATATAATGGTGAATAGACTGTGAGCTACTAACTAATGGAAAATTTACAAATGGGAAATTATCAATTATGTCTATAGGAAAAATCATTGTCTCAAGAACATTATTAACCAAATAATAATTTTGAAAAAAGTGATTAATAATAGTTTCTTCTAAAATACCTTCAAATTCCATACTTTCATCTATTGTCAAAATAGGTAAAGACTCTTCAAAATCATTGTCAAGCCATAATGGACCCCTCGTTTCCAAAAATGGTTGAGCTGGAGGGTACAATGTTAATTGCTTCATTTTCTCCCTATTCAAGATCACCATGTTTCCAAACCTCTAATTAATAAAAGAATTAGCAGCAACTAAGCAATATTTTCCTAGAATTAAGGGGTATCCCCCTAGCTTAATATTTGGTTGCAAAATCATGAAATTTGTTGCATACTCCTAAGATTCAATAGAAACAATGATATATTCTATCATATATTTTTGTTTTACGAGGGAGTGATTAGCCATTTACAAGACCATTGGAGTAGGTCTAAGTCCTTGAAGGGCCAACCTCTCCTTAGTCTCATTAATCATTACATTTATAGCTACTTCTAAATACACAAGTGTATTTGGAATGATTACATCACCAATACATACCTTAATCATTGGACTTCCTAGATTTTCATACTTTAGGAACAAAGATTCTTCCCAACATCAATTCTGCAAGTTGTCCAATGACTTGAACTATCTTGGGGTCCTACTTCTTCTATTTTTTCCTCCCACAGAGTTCCTTAACTTCTTTAGTATACACTTGAACATCTCAAATAGCCTGCAATAAAATAATTTTAATGTTAATGTTACATAATTCATTCATAAAATTAAAATTAGGTTGAGATGTTTCCTACCATTTTGGTTGCTCTTGCAACCCATCTAGAAATGGAGGCTTTGGTTTCTCTTCTTCTGGCTCAACTAGATAATATTTGACTTTTTGTGATGGTTGGCCCTTGGAGAATATTCCTTGACTTTAGGTGTACACCATCAATCTGTAATGCATTGATAGGGTAAGTTGTCAATCCTTCCACCTCATTATTATAGATCGATTTTTCCACCTTAATATTGGGATTTGGTGAAATTTGTGTGGCATTAGAGTGGATTTTGGAGGTTGAGTTGAGCTACATAGTTGATTAGATAACAAGACTGGTGGTAAGAGTTGCTAGAACTATTGATATGGATTTATTGTTGGAGGTGGTGGATACAGAGGGAACAATTGATATTGTGGGTATGTTGGTGGTGGTGTTTCCCATGCTTTCCATGATTGTGGAGTAGGTAGATATTATTGTGACCATTGGGGGTAGTATGGAGGTTGTTGCTAACCTCCATACCATCCAAGTTGGTTTGGGAAAGAATTATGTTGAAAAGGATTTTAGGGTGCAGTTTGGTAATCAATTGGGGGCATTTCTCTTGGTTGCCAAGGTCTTTGATGGGCCATAAAGTAAATGGGTTCATTTCTCTATTATACCATGGTCATCCCTACAAGAAGAGATTTTAAAGTAGTGTCTATACTTTCTTCCTCTAAATAATATATATTTGTTCTATTATATGGACACTCTTCACCACTATTCCTCTTTTGAAAAAAATGACAAAAGATACCTAGGGCTTTTTCAGCCTCCTCCTACTTCCTTTGTGTATAAAAAGTGTCTATCTATTTACCCATATGACTTAATAAATCAGTCTTGGTCTCTTCAAGTAGATTACCTATATCTCATTTTGTTATACCTATTGTGTTTCTTGAGGATGAGAACTTACTCAAATTCCACCTTGAACGTTGAGACCTCGAGTAATTCCTACAAATGTCACAAATATCATTAAAGATCAATTTAGAGATATTACCTTTTCCTATTAAATTTAAGGCATCCATAATATCATCTCTTATTCCCCTAAGAAACAACATTTTAATGGTATCAAGAGTTAGCCCTGGTTGTCGTGATCATTAAAAACTAAACATGAAGCTTTCAAGGTAGTCTTCCATAGACTCATCTTCTTTTTGTGTCATACATAATATTTCATCCCAAACCTCTTTTTTTTACAATACTCTTGGTACCTTGTCAAAAATAATAACTTCATGTCATGTTATGATATTCTTGAGATTCATGAACCAACATAAGGCTACATCCTTCATTGTGGTTGGGAACAATTTGAGCTTTTGTGCATCACTCTAATAATCATAGCTATGGAACAACACATCAAAGTCAAATAAGAACTTGTCAGGATCCTCAATAGAAATTCCATGAAAAATAGGAAAATTAGAATGAGGAATGTTTTTCATAGGGGCATCTTCTTTAGGATGTATAATTGGAAACTCAAAAGTGACCAGATTATTGTAGGCTAATGCATTCTCATTGCTATTTTTGTTGTTGTTGTGGTTATTGTTGTTGAGATTAGCCATGATTTCTAATGCCCAAGGGGTAAAGTAGGTTTTAAATGGATTTTGGGTTTCTAAGAATGGACCAGCTCCAGACCCATAAGATTCTAGAAATAATTTTTCAACTTTTTTTTGCAATACTTCAAAAGACTCTGGACGGGTAGCTTCAAGTGTCTCAACAATGGTAGACTCAATAATGCACTTCTCGATATCGAGTTCAGGTAACTCTTTCTCAGGTGATGTATGGAAAACTAATGGTTGTAATTTTGTTTTCAATTTTTCTTATTGTGAGTTGCCTCCCCTCACTAATGATTTTGATCTATTTTCTAATTTTTTGGTTGTTTATTACTCCCCTTATCCTTTTTAAGAAATCTCCCTCTATTGTCCCTACTACGATTCATGCACCTATATGATTTACAAAAAATCAAACTAAGGGTAATTATCCAAACAAGGTCGACTGTCACATAGAATTTTTCCTTAGTGCAATGATCCTAACTTAGTTCACTAGGCTAATAGGCCTTTGACATCATTCTCCGACAATGATGCCAAAATTATTAGGTTAAACTATGGATTGGTATTGAAGATAAATTATCCTTGGCATCGTATAAAGTTGGTACATACACTTAAATTGGTCCTTGGGTTTTTTGTGATAGTTTCCTCAGTTTATCCCTTAATTTTCAATCGGGGAATCATAAACTTGTGAAGGTTGTTGTGTAAATCTACCTAAGGGATGAAACTAATGAACTAAGGGGAGATGGGTGCATCTAGAAATTCTATTAAATCACACCTTTTAATCTAGAGTTCAAAGCACACTTCTCAAATTGAAAATTAATGAGATCCTATCTTTAATCACTATCTTCCTATTTCATTCCAACATATATAATTAAGAGTTCTTAATTAGACTTTAATAACTTAAACTTAATATCTTAGAATACACACCCTTAGGATTAATGTCTCAAAATACTTTCAAACATTAACAACAAACTTTAGCAAAAATGAAAGAAATAATATAATGCTAAAGATGTATTGAAATAGTGGGGGCGACAGGAGCTGAACAACCCAAGAAATATGACCTATGTATCTTGCCAGTAGGGTCTAGAAACATTTTGTAGATTAATTCAATGTGTAGTGTTTTTACCCCATCTAAAATGCAAGATATAAACTCAAGCAAGAGATAAAAACCAAAGACAGCACTCAAGATAGTACTAAAGATGAAACTCAAATTTAAAAATAAAAATAAAATCAATTTTACCTTATTTGAGCTTGATGAATTTATTTTCCCTTTTTGATGGCTTGATATGTGTGCTCTATATTTATTTTTCCAACATAACGACTTGATTTTGCTTGATTTGGTCACAAAATGGAATCAAGATGGCTATGGTTGCAAAGATTTGGCTATGGAGATTGAAATATTGGGATGCAAGTGATAGAATGTGGTTGTGTGTTCAAAAATGGCTAAGTGTTAGTCATTTAGCAAGGGAGATTGAAATGTATGGTGGAGATTGAAACAGGGAAGAAGATCAAGGGTTGAGATCAAGGTTTGACTAAAGGAATTAAAAATTCCTTTCTTAATGTGCATGGGAGTGATAAAAGTTATTTTATATTCCTTGGGAAAGAGAAAAGGAATTTAATATTCCTTGGGGGATAAGAGAGGAATTAAAAAAATCCTCAAAAGGACCTTGGGAAGACAGAAAAGGAATTAAAAATTCCTTGGGGCAAAGGGAGAGTTGACCAAGGGGTAGGTTAGGATAGTTGATCAATGATTAGATTGTGTAAGTGAGGTATTAGGAAAATGATTAGGTGGGTAATGAGGATTAATGATCCACTTGCATATTATGGAGGATGTGATGGGAGGAGAGAGAAAGGAGAGAGGGAATTAAATATTTAAATTTAATCCCTATAAAGTTTGACAATTAAATTAAATAAATTGATATATTTATTTAATTTAGGGGAGAATGATAAAGGAGGATAAAATATTTAATTGATTAACTAAATACTTCATGGTTTAGAGTACTTTAAGGATATTAATTAAATAATAGAAATATTATTTAATTAATCTGAAAAAGAGGATATTTAAATGAAAAAGAATAAATTTGACCAAATATAAGTGGCCAAATTTAGGTGTCTAAATTTTTCCTCTCTTTGAGATGGTGTTATGAAGTAGCATCATTTCAAAGAAGATTAAACAATAGCACCAGGAAGAAAATGGTTAGATTGTGAAAGATGCTCTAGTTATTCAAAGTAACGACTAGGAGGAAAGATGATGAGAGTGAAGATGAAGATTAGGGATTAAGGATTCCCCCTCAAGAGGACATGCAATTTCAAGAGAACATGAGTTTTCTCTCGAAATGGAAGATATGATGAAAGGGTAGATGGAGAAGATGATACAAAATTATGGGCAAGCAATGATGATAAGTGATTGGAGATTGGGAAGAGAAGATGAGAATAAAGAAAGCATAAATAGATTCAAGAACAAATATGATGTTTCCCCAATCAAGATACAAGCCAAAATGCATTGATGATGGATGGAGTGTTGTTGATGAGGGGAGGATACATCCCAAAACAACACAAAAGCATAGGGAAGGATACATCTTGATGATGACGATGAGTGTTGTTGATGAGGGAAGGATACATACCAGAACAACACCAAGATAGGGAAGGATACATCTCAATGATGACGATGAGAGTGTTGTTGATGAGGGGAGGATACATCCTAGAAAAACATAAGGATAGGGAAGGACATATCCCAATGACGATGAGGATGAGAGTTGTTAATGAGTAAGGATACATCCTAGAACAACACAAGGATAGGGAAGGATACATCCTAATGATGATGAGGATGAGAGTGTTGTCAATAAGGGAAGGATACATCCTAGAGAAACAAAAGGATAGTGAAGGATACATCCCAATGATGATAACGATAGTGTTGTTGATGAGGGAAGGATACATCCCAGAACAACACAAGAATAGGGAAAGATACATCCTGATGATGATGAGGATTGGATTAAGGATTGTAGAAAGGTTGGGGACAAGACCAAGGATTTTATTGGATGATTTGTGATAGAGTGAATGGATTATGATTGGATTGAGCTTTGATATTGATGAAATGAATGAAGATGATGGAGGAAAATATGCTTAGAACAAAAAATCTATATTATCCTAAGAAGATTGAAGAGATGATGGAATGATAACGATGGGTGAACATATGCTTAGAATAAAAAATCTATATTATCATAAGAAGATTGAAGAGACAATGAAATGATAAGGATGAAGATAGTGGAGTGATGAAAAAAATAGGATAGAGAGATGAGGGGGAGTGATGAAGGGTGAATGGATGAGGATAAATGTAATGCAGTGGGATGATAAATGAAATGAAAAACCTAATGCCATTTTTCCATATTAGGAGTATTGATTTTTACTATAGCATAAGACACGATATGCTAGGGTATGAAGAACCAAGGTCGATTAGTGTCAAATCCATAAGACAAACAAACAAACAAGGGGCTATCACAACACCCCAAAGCCATAATGGATTTGGTTGGGTTTGATGTTGGAATAACCATAAGCACAAAGGGTTCCTCAGCGTAACACAAGACCATAGGGATCTTGGTGGGTACTACGTGGGACAATTGAGAAAACAAGGCCAAGAAAAATAAAGATATGTCCTTATGTTTACCTATCAAAGCACACCATGATATGATGGATCATGGTGACCTTGAGAAAGTATAATAGGAAGCTCAAATGATAAAAAAAATTCCAAAAGCATAAAAATATCTTTCAAACATCATTTTTCATAGGATCAATAGATGGATTGGATTGATATGGTCTGATTTAAGGAAGGATACATCTTGCAAAGACTGAAGATGCAGGGTAGATTGGGTGATCAACATGACTCGAGATACCTAAAATGAATTGGACCTCATGATATGAATGGATTTATTTTTAGGAACCAACTAAAGAGGGACATACTTGATGACATGACATAGAATGAAGACACATTCGAAGGATAGACCTAGGGTCTTGGGGGATCATCGATTGATGGCCTTGCCTACGTGAAAGTGTAGAGACCTCATAGTTCGATAAAAAGGACTAGCAATTGAATATGGATAAAAGTGGAAAGATGACAATGGAGAATTAGATGAATGATGAAGATAGATGTAAAAGGATGGACAAAAGCCTATTAGGATGATCAAATGATTAGCTTTGCCTACGTGCAAGCGTAGAGGTGACGTACTTTGACAAAAGGACCAAAGACTAAGAATGGATAAGGGATGATGAGATAATCTTGATAATATTGATAGGGTTTTCGTCCATTTATTACAGTTGTCATAAGACTTTGATACTTGGGATTTTATCTTTTCATAATATTTCCTTAAAACTATAGACTTTGGACATGAACTTATTTTCATAACTTTCAAATGATATTGACATACTATAAGAACTGACTGTGTTAATTTTTCATGTGATTAATGAATGTCACTTCAAGATAATTAAGGATGTGTAGTTTTTATGTGTGCTAACAATTTCATGCAAATAATTAGAGGTCTGCAATTCAGGAAGATGCCGCCAGTGGGTCGTGTGCCATATCGGTCAACAAGGTGGTCATTTAATGGAGAGAAGACTCTTGGCAGCTAGAGATTCCTCATGTAAATCAGATTGTAATAACCTTGTAATGGTCTTCAATTCTATTGAGCAAGTGTTGGCGTTACTACTATGCTAGAATCACATTAAGGAAAACATGCGTGACAGATTTTGTGCATGCATAGCTGCCTCTGCTCTTTTCTTCGTTTTCCCTAATGTGGCATCCTTTGCGTCTACTAGAGTTGACTGCCTTACTAGGTGATTAAATAAGGCTCTAATGTTCCTTCAGATCTCTCTCTCTTTTTCCCAGTGGAAGAATGTTAATTTGATGATGTAATCACACTCTTGATATTTTTTAGTAATACAGTCATGTTGCCTATTTGTACTCATGTTTTAAAATAAATGAAATGAAGTTATAAGTTTGTGCATCTGAGTTTATCTTAGTTTTAGGGAATACTTATCCAAGGGGGGCACATGGTGAGTATTCCATCCCATACCTTAGTTTAGTTTAGTTGTTTTTTTATGTTCAATAATTAGCTAAGAATTTGGCACTAACTGTTGTTGCAGCCACTAGAATTCCATTCTATGACTATTCCTGTAGCCAATGCAGAACAGAGTAGATTCATGTTTGTTCATGCAGACTTTCATTTATATCATGTATTTCAATTTATTCTAGTTATTTGTTTATGTTCAACATTTATGTTATTTCCTTACAAGCAATTTCCTTTCAGTATTGTGTCTTTTTTAGTTGTAGGATGAATGTGGCTACTTTGGATTCATAGTGCACATACAGTACTGACCCATTTCAATTTTACGTCCCTGGGTTGACAATTAAAATGCACCTTCATGAAGATTGAGATAGTTATTTAGGTTAGATGTCTAACCTTGAATCACACCTATAAAGGCTTAGTTGTTAAAAAATTATAGGAGGCCAACATTTTTTGGTGACATTGTCAGGGATGATGTCAAACTAGGAAGTTCTTTCGAGTCATTGATATTTTTTCTTTCTATAGTATTTTTTGGATTTTTTTCTTAATGTATCCCTCTCATTTAGAAGATTTATGACCCCCTATTCTTTTTATAATTCTTTGTGTGAGCTGGCTGAGAGTGAGTTGATACTGTATGCATAGCGAAAGGAGAAGAGATACTCATGGAATACTCCTTCCTAAAAACCCTGATCTATTCTAGATAGTTGATTACTAGAACCCACCAAGAAATGAAGAAGAAGAGGAGCCACACCTCTTTGCTAATACATTTCAAGATCTATCCAATTTTGAAGTTTAATCTGAAGATTAAAATCTTATTGAAGACCCCTTTTCATTGGAACTCCATCAAGCAGGCATGGGTGATGCAAATGGAAATAGACCTAAAAGACCTAACAGACCAGCTTTTCCTTTCCCATTGCTCATCAGAATGAAGTAGAAAATCTCAAAAATATCCTTGCTTCAGTCCTTCCTAAGTTCTATGGACTTGTCATAGAAGATCCTGATACATTCTTGTTTGAGTTTGATATAATCTACAAGAGTTATGACTATACCACTAATGCCCATAGGCTTAAGCTATTTCCTACCACTTTGAAAGAAGGTGCATTAAGATGGTTCACGAGCTTAGGAAGAGATAATGTGGAGACTTGGGAGGACATGAAGAGAAAGTTCCTTGAGAAATACAAAGAATATTGCAGAGGCAGAAAGACATGAGAGGAGATGAAATTTGTAGAATGTAGCAAAAGGAGGATGAGGTCTTGGAGCATTACATTTCAAGGTTTATGTTTTTCCTACAGAAATCTCCACACCATACACTCAATGAAGAATAAAAAAAGTTTATTTTCTTGAGAGGAATTAATGATAGTTGCACATATGCCTTGGACTTAATGGTAGGAGGAGATATCACCCAAGTTCCTTGGGAGCATATCAAGAAGATATGTCAGAACTATTGTAGGGAAGCTTCAAAGAAGGGGAGAGCTTACCAATCTTCTATGGGTAATTCATCTATTAGTAGAATTTCAAGGATGGAGATTACTCACTTATTGGAAGAATTCAAGCAAGACATCATAAACAATATGGCTACTTAGCTGGATTCACTTTAGGGCAAAAATAAACAAGAGGAGGCAGAAGCAATGTTGGCAGAATAATGCCCCCATTCCAAACAAAAGAAGAAGGAATACAGATGCAAGATGATAGCTAATATTGATACCAAGAATATAAAACCAAAGTTCAAGCCAATCTAGGGTGAAGATGATCAAGTCTACTATGTTGCACAAAGGAGGCCATGGGCTCCAAGATAGGGTATGCCACCAGATCCACTATCTTTTATTGGGCCATCTTTTAATTCTTATTCATCTAGTAATTAATGGAAACCCCCATATCCATCTAATTATGGAGGATATCCATCATATCCTTGGAGAAACCCTCCAAATTCTTGGACCAATCACCAAAATTCTTGACCCTGTGGTAGAAACCTCAGGGGAAATGTCATCAATTTCAAGGAAATTGGCAGCCACCTCCAAGAAACTGGTAATAAACATCTCAATGGAGGGGAGGACATCAATGGTCAAACCAGTCAACCAATTACATGCAACCACCTTCTTAGCCTAGAAACCTACTATAATGCCTCCTCCTGCTACCTCAAGTTCAAATGCACCTAAACCTACTCAGCTACTAACCCATCCTACACCTAACCCAAATAATAAACCACAACAACAATCAATATACTCTACTAATCCAAATCAATTCCCTGCATATGCTTTGAGTGTAATTGACATCCATTTACATTCAGGAACTACTTTTCCAGCTCATTCCACACCTATTATCATTGAGCTTCCTATGGAAGAAGAGGAGCCCCTAAATGTCCCCATTCAACATTGTGCACCTAAAAATCTTGAACTAGTCCCAACTAAGAAGATTGAACCTGAACCACCATTTCCCAGAGGTTGGAAACTAGGAAAGAAAAGGACACAAATTTTGACATTCTAGATCAGTTGAAGCATATATGTGTCTAGATACCTCTATTTTAGGCCATAAAAGATGTTACCATATATGGAAAAGTAGTCAAGGAAGCATGCCTTAAGAAGCCAAGCAGGAAGAAGAAAGACCCCAATAAAGTTCATGTGGTGGGACAACTTGCTGGGAGAGTGACTATTCCCAAGTATATTGACTCAGTGAGTCCTATGGTAGGAGTTGTTATAAATGGGATGCAGATAAAGAATGCTCTGATTCATTTGGGATCATCAATAAATGTGATGACTAAGGATATACTGCAACAACTAAATATTGTAAGCATGAGACCTACTCCTATTATCCTGCAACTTGCTGATAGTTCTACCATTACGCCTGATGGTATAGTGGAAGACCTAGTGGTAACTTTAGACTCATGGGAGTACCCAACAGATTTTATGATTCTTTCTCTTAAAGCCACAATAGGTGGGTACCTCATTATTCTTGGAAGACCATGGTTAGAAAAAATAGATGCCTATATTGGATGTCGAACTATAGACATGACCATTTCTGATGGAAAGAGCACCAAAAAGCTTGTTCTCTACCCTCCTGCTCAGCCTTCCCATGATAAGGATGATCCAGTATGGCCACATGTTGGTGAAGAGGCCGAGAAAGTTAATTATCTGCCACAACTTATGATGTTAAGCAGAAGTCCTTTCCTGCAGCTTCAAGATGAAGATGAAGTAATGTCTCACATAATTCAGAACCATTATGAGGTAGATGAAGAATCATCCTCTCTTGTATCTGATTCTACCGCTACGGTGAAAAAACTCATGCCCGCTTTTCCTATAGCCGCACATCTTGCAGCCGCTTGTCCTGCAGATGCCTTTCTTGTAGCCGCTTGTCCTATGACCAATTTTCTTGTAGAAACAAGTATGTTTCACACATTACTGTTATATGCACACAAAAATGGTTTGAGCATTATATTAATTAAATACTTGCTATTTGATTAATATTCTTATTTTCCTCTACTATTATAAATAAATTATAAAATTTATTTATATGGTTCATATTCTAATTCTTCTTTTCTTAAATTCACTTTCTTTCTAAAATTAATTAAATGGACAAATTAAATCAAATTTTTATTTAATTGGTTTCCCCTTTCCCTCTTAAATTTGAATTTTAAAATTCAAATTAGAATATTCTTCTAAAATTGGTTAAAATGTACAAATGAATTAATTTGGCATCTTGATAATTTACCATCTCCATTTAAATTGAATTTTTAATTCAATTTAAGAACATTTCTACATATTTCCTCTAACCACCTCCAACTCGCCTACCACCTCATCATGTGTCTCACAAAATTAATTTTATAAATTGGAAATATGAAATATCTTCAACAAATTTTTAACCAATTTGGAACTAACTGAGACACATGGCTCCTCCTCTGTGATTCCCTTTAACACTTGGAAATTTGTCTTGTTGAAGGGAACCATCTCCTTGATTCCCTCTAACCTCTTGATGCTATGTCATTGATGCCACAAGATCACAATCCCGACTATCCGTTGTTGCCACATTGCCTTGAGGCTTAAAAAATCTATAAATACAACCCTTTCCTGTAGCTTTTCAACAAGGAAGATTTGGACAAGCTTATGTTGCTGAATTTTACTACATTTGTGAGAGAATTTGGAGAGCATTCTAGTTTAGTCTTGCATTTTAGCTCATTTTAATGTTATAATGGTAATTCCATTTTGATAATTTAGCTCATTCCATCTTCCATTTAGCATTTACATTTGATCTTCATCATCAATTTTAGCATTTAGATTTTAGTACTATTCCATCATAGGATCATTTAGTTTTTATGCATCAAATATTGGAAAATCAAAAAATATAGGAATTTAGATTTCATTGTAGCATCTTGTATCTTGAGTTGTCAATATTTGCAGGTTAATGTGAGGCAATAATAAGATCCGAGAGAATAATTTGCAGGATTCCTTGGGATTAGAGAACCATGGAATGAATTAGAAGGATAGTTGTAGCTTCATTTATGCTATTTTTGATTTCCTTTTAAGTAATGCATTTCATGAAGGTGTGTTATACTGACATTGTAAGATTCCCACATTTTATCTACCACACATAAATTGGTGCTCACCGTGGGGCCTAGCCCCATGATTTAATCAATTTTTTGTTGCGTTTCATTTTGAAGGTTCCGTCAAAATATCTGAAATGATGCATACATTTTTTTTGTAGCACATCTCACTCCTATTTCGGTGCCTCTAGTTACCTGTTTCGATGCATCTAGTGGTTCTTTTAGCACATCTAGCTCCTATTCTAGTGCATCTAGTGTTTCCTTTGGCGCATTCAGACTCTATTTTGGCGTGTTAGGGAGTTTAATTCTAAATTCTATCATTTTTAGTTGCAGCATATTCGGATCATATTTTAGCGCATTCAATTGTTCTTTCAATACATTCAGTAGTTTAGCACATTCGATCTAAATTTTAGTGCATTCAGTCTCTATAATGGCACATTCGATTTTTACTGTCAATTGTCTAGATTCCTGAAATTGATTATCTATTTTTCTATTTTTAGGAACCTTTTACGCAGTCAAAGACTTTGTAGAAACACTTAAAAGAACATTGTCAAAGATAAAAATATGAAACTACTAACGGTTGGCTATAGGGTTAAATCTAGTTGTTAATTTTCCTTTAATTAAGATAGGAATCTAGCATAACTAGGGAGGTTAAACTTACCAGGGAAAAATTTAGTGGCGAATCTTCGCCAATTGGCAAATAATAGTACAAGCTAAAATGGAGACTAAATTGCCAAGTTTTTACAAAAAAATAATTTCATCTCGATTAATTTGCCATGTAAACGATGCATCATTGACACTGATTTTCTAGTAGTTTATTAAATAAAATTTAAAAATATTAATAATATTCACCAGTAATATTATGTAATTCTAGAGAATCAAGAAGGGAATCTACTATATTCGTGCCAAGCTCTTAGAAAGATGTCCTATCAAAGCTTTGTTTGATCTCCACCATTCATTGTTTCTAATAGTTCATGACATACATCATCATCATTGTATCGGCGAGACATCCCTAAGTGTCCCACTAATGATGTTCACTCACACCAATAAGGCTTCTATACTCCACCTGGGGTCCACCAAGGCATATGTACACCACTTGTGTAATTATGAAGAATCATTAAGGGAATCTACAATATTCGCGCGAAGGTCCCAGAAAGACATCTGATCAAAGCTTTATTTGATCTCCACCATTCACTATTGCAAATAGTTCATAACATACGTCATCATCATTGTATTGCTGGGACATCCCTAAGTGTCCCACCGATGATGTTCACTCATGTCAATATTCACTCACGGAATGAACTTGCAGCCATCCAATTTAAAAGCTAATCAATGGTAACATTTTCAAGTTTCATTTAGTCTTACTTTTGAAGTGATATTTTTTAAAAACACTTCATCCGTGTGTGTTCCAATGCATTTTCAATAGTGAATTTATGCTTGGTAGCGAGGGGCTCTACTCCTCAACCCCACCTATATTGTGATAGGAGCACGTCGAGGCCACTGTCCCTAGACCTCATGAGGGGGTGTTGCCTCCTCAACCCCCACAAGGGGTACTTCCCCTTAACCCCGCCAGTGGCTACCACCCCTCGGCCCCTACTTCAATATTAAAAAAAAACAAAAAATATATGGGGAAACTACGTCGACCAACTATGCAAATTTTTAAAGGAGAGATTCACCATTGTAATTAATCTTTTGAGTTATTATTCACTAGGATTCACCACTATGATTATTATTTTTAACAATTATTCATGAAGATTCTCCAAGATTTTACACCTTTGTCGAGGGGGGGGGTTCTTAAAGTCATCCCTCAAACTTACACCATGATTTTTGTGTTTGGAATGGTAGGTGAGTATGCTCTCCCCTTAACTGGGTGATCAGAAAGCTAGACCCATTCATTTTATTTGCATTTTTAACCTTAGAGGGCCTACCTCCCCACTTCAAAAGGAGGGAATGACCCAACCAGTAACACACTCTAAGTCGAGCGACTTCCAGCCAGGATATAAATGTGGGTGCTCAAGGAAAGTTTGAGTATCATGATCACCATTCTGATAAGTAGGGCAACAATGGTCTCTTGCCGAATGGATGGTGCCCCACAAATGAAAATTCCTTACTAAAACCCCTTTGTTGTAGTTTTCCCAAAATTACCCTATCTATTCTTTGGTGCAACAATGGTCATTGTGAAGGCACCCACATTTTTGCAATTTTTAGTAGAAATGATAAAATTTTCATGGGAGATTCATGGGAGTTGGAAGCTTGGTTGGCCTAAGAAGTGAGTGCACTATAAGGGGGAGCCCATTCAACCAAGCTTCTGGATTCATTCACTAAGAATATGTGGTTGGAGTAAAATCTGTGTGGGATCCAAAAGAATACAATCTTATACAACCTAGGAAATGTGCTTGTCTGATGTGTTTACAAATATGTTTTTGAACAAAATTTTAAATAAACAATACACCAACACATTCATCCATTGATTCAGATGAAAATCCAACTCAAGCAGTTTAAATTTACTGTCAAAAATCATGAAAAATCGATCAAACTATTGAAATCAGAAAACACTTTCTAGTTTAGCGCATCTGATGCTTGTTTTAGTGCATTCATATCATTCTCAAGCACATTCATTTTCTATTTTATCTCATCCCACTTATATTCCTAGCATATTCTATTGCAACGCATCCATACCTTGTTTCGGCGCATTCAAACCATTCTTCAACACATCCATACCCTATTTTGGTGCATCCAAAACTTTATGTAGCGCATCTGAACCATTTTGTAGTGCATCTAAGTTTCAGTGCATCCATACCTTTTTTTAGCGCATCAAGCGACTTTAAAAAAAAAACCCTAATTTGAACTCCTTTCTGCCAATCAACATCCATTTCTAATTTTCCCTCTTAAACAACATCTTTTCATCATCCTAAAGTTTATGTTGAGGGATTGGAAATCAACCAAATTTATCAAGAAATCCCTTGCCAAGAGGATCAAGAAACCAATGTAGCACCTTAGCTTTAAGAAATTTTTGAAAGAAAGATGCTTCTTGTATCAAAGTAGGAAAGTCTTAATTGATTATTGGACCTTCATCCATCAATATCACGGCTTTGATAGAGGGTATACTGATGATTTTTATTTAGAACCTTTATCTTCACAAGATTATGATCAATGAAGAGCTCTTTCAAAAATGCATAATCATAGTCAGCCAATTCGCCATTCTTTCATTCCTCAACCAGCAATTCAATATTCCAGTCATCCCAACCAATTTTTGCAATAAGATCATGATCTTGTCGAAACTAGCATTCTCAAGTGAAAATCACCCATCTATTTTTGATAAAACATCTCAAAGTGCCTTCCTTATCACATCAAATTTTGGATTTAGCAGCTGCATTTCACCATCAAGATTGATCATCCTTCATCAAGATTTATCATCCTTCATCAAGATTCATCATCCTTCATCTTGAAATAAAGCTTGCTTAACCAAATTTTAAATCAACCCCTATGGCACTCTCAAACTTTGGTCAAATATTTAGAGCATCATCATCACTTGTATGCCCATCCAAACAAGATTTCAAAAGAAGAAACTTCAAGAAAAAGGAATTGAAACCCAAGATAACATGGTTGAACCTGATGAAGTAAACCCCTTTCATGAACACCATGAAAATGAAACTGATGAGGTAAATGAAGATGTCCAACAAGATCAACAAGATCCAAACTTCCATAATTAAGAAAAAAAACGTTTTTGGAAAGGATGGAGAAAGATACCTTTTGATGTTGGAAAACAAAGGAGTGAAGTTACTTGATGATTTTGATATTACCAAATTGAAAATAAATCTAAAGAAAACATAAATCTAAACTCAAACTGAATCAAGCAATGAAGTGAAAACCAATGATCCTATGGACGTTTTGAAATAAAAAATCCAAAACATTCAACAACAAATGTAGAAAATTCAAACCGGGACTACTAAGAGATGTTCTATACAAGATATATGTCCCTATCCATTCGATCAAAGCATTACCATGATACCATTCCCTAAACATTGTGAATTTCCCAAATATGACAAGTACAATGGGAAAATTGATTCAATAGATCATGTAAGGGAATTCTGAATGATGAGTCTTGAGTTTTCCCATGAGGATACATATTTAATGAGATTATTCCCACGTAGTTTGGGAGGTCAATACATGTAGTGGTTCTCACAATTACCTTCGGGGATCATGTTTTTTGAAGAATTACTAAACAAGTTCATTACCCAATATTTGTATAACATTCAACACGAGATTACGATGAAAGAACTTTGTAATTTGAAATAAAAGAAAGGAGAATTGTTCCTCATATTCTTACAAATATGGAGAAGGTTATTCGCAAGATATCCTTGACCCATACCATAAAAGGAAAAGATAGAGGTGTTCATTGATAGCCTGAATGTTGACATGAGTTATAGACTTGACTTACAATACCCTCCAACCTTTGAGAAATTGATTGAGAATGGAATCAAGATTGAGGAAGCTTTAGTCAAGCAAAAAAATTCTGAAAATTTATAACAAAAACAATTCATCTAATTCCTCCAAGAATGATAAAACCAAGTTTTGGCAAAAAAATAAAAATAATGACAATGATGCCTTTGCTGAAATGCATAATGCCAAGCCAGTTTTACATTTGTCAAGAAGTTCCTCAAACACAAATCAAAAGACCACCCAAACTGTCGATCAAACCAACAATCAAAATGCTAATCATGGGAATAATAAAAACAATCAAACATCATCATCCAAGAATCTTCCTTATCAAACATCAAACAATCACAAGAAGTTTACGCCATTGGGTCGATCACATGAATCCGCCCTGATGGAGCTTATTGCAAAAAATCTCATCACTTTACCTGATACTCGAGGCTTTGAACCTAAGGTAAAATGTTCTTGGTGGAATGAAGCTCATTATTGTGATTTTCATCGATGTAAAGGTCACCTCACCAATAGTTGGATGCAACTGAAATATAAGATACAAGATTTGATCGACAATAAAGTCATAAGAATCGAAGAACCTCAAACCAACACTAACCATGGTGTATTAAAAAATCCTTTTCCAAATTATGACAAAGGAGAATCTTCTAATAGCAATGGCAAAGGAAAAAATGTGAACTATGTTCATGATACCACCATTCATCATATCTCTATCATTGAAAATCACACAAATGACATCAATAACACACCCGATCTTGTTGCAACTAGTCATCCAATCAACAATACCAACATCCTTTCTAATCAAGTCCTCGATATACCGCAAGATGTGGTTGTAAAGGAAAATCACGTTAATTTCATCAAAATCAATGGAAGACAAGACAATGTGCCCGTAAACATGACCAAAAGGGCTCAAACTAAATATTTTTAAAGGGAGATTCCTCTGAACAACCTACTACATCTCATCAATACAACATTGTCGATTAGCTCTAGAAAATACCCACACAAATATCAATATTGGAGCTCCTAAAAATATCTCCTCCTCACAAAGAGATTAAGGAAAAATCCCTAGTCAACATGACAGTGCTGAATGATGTGGAAGTCTATGCTTTCCAAGCCATGGTGGGACACCTAGTCGTACCTTACTGCTTTTCCTTTTCAAAAAATGATAAAGTATCACTCACCCATCCTCACAATGCAACCCTTGATATCAAATTTTTAATCCATAAAAGTCGTGTCAAGCGAATCCTTATAGATGGAGGAGTTGGACTTAATATTTGTAATTTAAAACTTGTCCAGGCACTAGGGTTCTCTAAAAATGCAATAGATCCAAGAAAGAAGATCACAATCAAAGTATATGATGATAAAGAGAGAGCTTGAAAAGGCCTAATTATATTGCCCATTTAGGTGGGGCCAATCTAGAAAAATGTGGGTTTCTAAGTTTTGGATAAGGATTTAGCATATAACATACTCTTGGGTCATCCATGGATCCATGAAATGTAGGTTGTACCCTTGACATACCATCAATGCTTGAAGTTTCCCTGTAATGTCCAAGAAATCACTATTCATGTTAATTCAAATAGTCCTCAACAATGTAATGCCCTAAAGGTTATCCAGGATGTATTTGTGCCTCATAACTATGAAGCTTATAATTCCAGTCAAGGTAATCCTTTAGCCACATCCCCCTATGAGGGAGTTAAATCAAGTTCATCATCCAAAAAATTGGAAAAAGAGGAAGAGTTGGCCTCCTCTGCATCTACCAATTCTGAAGCCCAACTTAATACCCTAGCCAAACAATTTAAAGAGAAGGTCCAAATCAAAGACAAAGATGTCAATGAATATTCTATGGAATAATCCCTCTTCCTCTCATAGTTAATGTCACAGAAATCATATGGTCAACCATCAACTTCATCCCAAACATCCTCACAACCAATCACACTTTTTGATGGTCGGTTCGTAAAAGCAAGAACCCAAGAAGAGGGATCAGATGACAAAGATGTTTTAAACTAGCTCTACAAAGATGAAACTAATTCTAAAGCTGTAGCAGCAAATGTTCAAACCACTCAGTATGGAAAAGGATTCTCAATCCTGGAGAAGATGGGATACGACAGACAGGGACCTATCAGAAAAAGAAAAGAAGGTATCATAGAACCTATCCAACTTGTTATAACCAATCCCAAAGACAAAATAGGGTTAGGATATAGAGAACATTAGAAGGATGAAGAAACAAAATAATACCTTAAGCAAAAAGTTGTTGAATGGATCCTACAGCTCCAAGCTAGTGACCACTATGAAACAGATTCATATAAATATGAATGGGATTCAGTGTCAGAAGAATCATGTCATGACAAGAATGTTGATGCAATCCATAAGTATACTCCCATGCTTGAGGAGGGACAAGGCTTAGGAATTAGATCACTTGAATTAGAATCGCACAATATCGATGCCTCAAGTGAGGATGAACAAACTTATAGTGAGATGGACCCCTTGGAAGAGAGTGACATTATAGACCTCGACTTGGCCCTAGTCTTGTTCGACGACAACATTTCTATTAGGACACTTATGACATCTAACCTGAACCCATCTGATGACACACTACCGTTACTACATCCTAAACTAATAGATTGGGACCAAACTGAACCTATCAATATCCCCACATTTTTGAATGATGAGGCCATCATAAACTTCCTCTGTGCTATAAATCTAGAAACAGTCTCCACCATTGAACATTAGAGTGGAACTTCACAACATGAGAGTGTCAAGTTTCCCAACTACAAAATAACTAAAATAAAAGAAAGATCTAATGGTGAAAACCATTTCATGACAGTATCAGATACATAAATATTAAAAATAAAGAGCGCATCCGATGGTGAAAACCTCCTTGAGGTGCCAAAGGATGGGAAATTTGACACTCTCCCTAAGCATTTTCAGGAGAAATAAAAATTCTTGATTGCACCAAAACAGTCCATCAATGTTGGCAGTGCAAAAATAGTAAGAACTCTTCATTTGGCAGAGTCATTGATAGAAATAGAGAAGCCCAGCATCATCAATTTCTTCAAAGAGAGACAAATCAAATTTTCCTGGTCATATGCAGATATACCAAGGATAGATCTAGACCTTATAATGCACTATTTATCCCTTCCTTCAGAAATCAAACCAGTCAAAAAAAAGTTGAGAAAAATGCATCCGCACATTGCCCTATTGGTGAAAGCTGAACTAAAGAAGTTGTTGGATGTCAGATTCATTAGGCCCATTACCTATGCTGAGTGGATATCTAATATTGTACCTATCTCAAAACCTGATAATAGCATAAGGATTTGTACTAACTTTAGAGATATCAACAAGGCTTGCCCAAAAGATGATTTCCCCTTACCTAACATAGATATCATTGTGGACTTGACAGTGGGACATGAGATGTTATCACTGATGGATGGATTTTCTGGATATAATCAAATCAAGATAGCTCTAGAATATCGAGATAAGAAATCTTTCACTTTCCCATGGGGAACTTTCTATTAGAACGTCATGCCCTTTGGGTTGAAAAATGTAGGGGCCACATACCAAAGAGATATGACAACCATCTTCCATGACATGATGCATACCTTCATGGAAGACTATGTGGATGACCTGTTGGAAAAATCCTACACTAGAGAAGGACATATGGAGATATTAGATAAGCTATTCACTCACCTAGATAATTTTAATGCTCTCCTCAATCCAAAGAAATGTGTATTTGGATTAATGTCAGCAAATTTACTTGGATATATAGTGTCAGAGAAAGGTATTGAAGTGGACCCCAAAAAGGTAAAAGCTATAATGGAGATGCCTCTCCCAAAAAACATCAGTCAACTAAGATCCCTCCAAGGTAGATTCCAATCAATCGGAAGATTTATCTTGCAATTAGCTGACATGACTCATCCTTTCACTCATCTCCTACACAAGAATGTTTCTTTTTGATGGGATGATAAGTGTGAGGCAGATTTCAACCAACTAAAACAATACCTAATGAGTCCATCAGTTCTAGCACCTCTAGCAGAAGGGAAACCTCTTTTATTGTACATCGCCATACTGACCAATCATTGGGAGCCTTGTTGGCATAGGAAGATTCAACGAAGAAAGAAAGATAAATTTATTGTATCAGTAGAACCTTGAATGGGTATGAGATCAATTACACCTCCATTAAGAAATCTTGTCTAGCCATAGTGTTTTCTACCCAACAATTACGACACTATATGTTGACTCACACAATTAAGCTCATAGCCAAGATTGATCCACTAAAGTATCTCCTAAGCAAAGAAAATATGACAGGAAGACTCGCCAAGTGGGTAATGGTACTCAGTGAATTCAACATCCAATATGTTGATAGAATATCTATCAAAGGGAAATCCATTGATGATCAACTAGATGAGGCACCACTTCATGATGATCATCCACTCCATATTGAATTTCTAGATGTAGATGTCCTAACAGTAACAAAAAAAAAATGGGTGTTATATTTTGATGGTTCCTTCACTCAGCATGGATCAGGAGTGGGAATCCTTTTCGTCACTCCTCTAGGGAATACCATTCCAAAATCCTATCTCTTGATGTTTCCTTGCACCAACAATATAGCCAAATATCAAGCACTCATTATCAGAATCAAGATAGCTATGGAATGGAAAATTACAAAGCTCCAGGTTTATGGGGATTCACAACTAGTTATCAATCAGGTCAATAATGATTATCAAACCAAAGATGACAAGCTAATTCCTTACAAGAGAATTATTGATGACTTCAAGAATTATTTTGTCAACATCAAAATTGGTCAAATCCCAAGGAGTGACAACAAGGCTACTAATGCTATGGCTACTATTGCTTCTTTGTTGCAGATTCAAGAAAAACGTGGCTGCTATGAGTTCATGGTGGAGCAACTGTTTACCCCTGCCTACGATGACTCTGAGTCCCAACTTATTTTCCACCTAGACAATGACAATGCCTCCATCTATGAAAAGATATACGCTTACCTAAAAGATGATATTATTCCCCTGATCTTTCTCCCAACTAGAAATGAAATATCATCCGCCAATCTACCCGTCATACCATAACAGCATATGTCCTTTATCATCAAGGTCTTGATGGAACTCTTTTACGATGTCTAGAAAATGATGAGTCTGGAACAAATTTTCGCATGTCCACGAAGGTATTTGTGGAGCTAATTCAAGTGGTTTAACCCTTGCCAAGAAAATCCTTCGTCTAGGATATTACTAGCCGACTATGGAGAGAGAATCCTTCCAATTTGTCAAAACATGTAGGAAATATCAAATACATGGTAATCTTATTCATGCACCAACACAAGAATTACAACCCTTTGCATCAACATGGTCGTTCTATCAATGGGGTTTGGATCTTGTGGGTAAAACTCACCCACCTTCATCCAATGGACACAAGTTCATCATCAAAGCCACATAAACTTCATAAAGTGGGTTGAATTCATGCCTCTGATCAACATCACAAGGAAGAAGATCTCCTCATTCATCCTAAACTACATCATTTGTAGAAACAATATCCCTCAATCCATTGTCATTGGTAATGGAAGACCATTCAAGAATCATGATGTAAAAGAACTCTTTGAAATATTTCACATCCAGCATCAATTTTCTACACCCTACTACCCTCAAGGGAATAGCCAAGTTGAGGCCTCAAAACAAACAATCCTAAAAATCCTAAAGAAACCCATCAACAATGATGGACGTGATTGGAATGTTCAATTAAACCTTTCTTTGTGGGCCTATCATACAAGAATTTGAACACCCATGGGAGCCACACCCTATGCACTTGTTTATGGATCCGAAGTAGTATTTCCTATTGAGGTTGAGATACCCTCACTCCGGGTATCCTTGGAAGGTCTAATTACAAATGGAGATTACCATGTTTCTAGATTGTAGGAGCTTGAGTTGTTGGATGAACATCGTCAACTAGCAGTGAATCACTTGAAAATCTATCAGTAGAGAATGTCCTAAAGCTACAATCACAAAGTCAAGCATAGGACATTCCAAGTCAGTGATCTGTTACTAAAAGAAAATCCCCGTAATTAGTAGGATCAGGAAAATAAAGGAAAATTTGAACCTAATTGGCTAGGTCCTTTTTTTGTGGTTTTAGTCTATGGATCGGGGGCATATCCGTTATCTACACCCAAGGGGGATTTGTTTGAAGAACCGATGAATAGCCTTCACCTGAAAAAGTTCTATACCCGATGCATCCAGTGCATGTTAAAAGTCCTGAAAAAATCCTAAAAGGCAGAAAAAGTAATGAAAAAAAAACCATCGCCTTGATGAAAACCTAGCAAACAGGCTTCTTGGTGACAACATAAAAATTAAAAACTTTTAAAAACTTTAAAAAACAAAAAAAATCAGAAAAAGAGAAAAATACCAAAAAATCAAAAAAATGGTTGCCTTGATGGAAACTTGGCAAACATGCATCTTGGTAACAACAAAAAAATCTGAAAATCTGAAAAATGCAATAAAAAAAATGGTGAAAACCTAGTAAATAGGCATTATTTGTGATAAGTCGGCTTCTCCGTCTTTTTGAGTGTGTGTTGATCGTCCGCTTCTTACATCCCTACACATTCATGCATATCTTATAGCGAGCTTCATGTCCATATTTGGCTAACGCGGTTGTCCCACTCTGGCTTGGTCTTCATTGTACATATCCATAATCTTTGGTTTGTTCTCACTGGGGGAAAAATCCTAATCTCATTGGAGGAAAATCACTGTTGAGCGTAAATCAATAGGAAAGCAATCAGCAAACTGTAACATCAAAACAACAATCACAATAACCATTTCAAAATCTGAGCATCGAAAATCAATCCAATCAATCAAAACAAATCAAATATCAACATCAAATCAAATCATCTCATTACTGAAGGATCATCTTCTAAATCATGGTTGGATCATCTTAACAAAAATGTTCAAATGATGTATTGTGATTGTTGTTATCATTTTTCGGGAGTACCTCGATGATGTCACAAACTAGAGGCACTGTGATCAAGAATGATATTTTTCTTTGTCTTCTGCTTGTGAGTCAATTATTACTACTATGAAAATTGTTGCAGGACATGCTCTACAAAGTATCATTGATGACATTCTGAATTTGCATAGGAACATGATTAACTCTTTTTCATTTACACAAGTGATACTCAGGTCATCTTGGTCTAATTATACTTAGATTCTTGTGTTATCTTGCATTATCAAACCTCAACTAAAGTTGTATGGAAGTTTTAATGAGGTCATCATGGTCTATTTTATACCATTGATGTTTGTACTAACTTTCAACATAATAAAACCCTCAATGATGACAATATGCACAACGAATAAGATTGACAACATTGCATGGATAGAATTGCATTTCATGTTTGTATGCATCTGCACTATAGATTTTCTAAGGTGGTCATTCTCAAGGTTGATGTTATTTATTTCTACAGGATTTGAGTATGCTTGACATAACAAAAAAAAATTTAAACCATTTCATTCCATATCAAATTCATGTGCATTTGAAAATTTCCAAAAATAAAGAATAATACCATCACATCAAGGTCATAATAAATGCATCTCTTTCATTCATCATAATAACATCATAATCCATTTCACATATTTGCATTCATAATTGTAGCCCATTGCACATATTTGCATAGAAAAAAACAAAAACATGGAAAATCGCATCACATATTTAAATCATAAAATTCATCACATGGTTTCATAGCATAAAATAATACAATCCATACATCTATATGTACCAAATTTTCATCCATAAACCATCTGTAATCATCCATTTGCAGTTCATAATAATAAAATCATTTGCATCCATACATCAATATACATATGAAAAAACAACAAAAATCACATTGCATGTCATTTACATTTATATCATCCATCTCATAAATCCATACATAATAATAAAAGCATCATCATCCATACATGCATCCATAACATAATCATATAGAACATAAATTAAATGCATCCATCCATAATAAACCATCAACACATAAGATCACCAAACGCTGATGCATATCATATAACCTTATGAAACTATGTCAAGTATATAATGATATAAAACTGAGAAAGTAATACATCAAAAATGTGGCACAAGGCCGAGTCTATAAATCAAAGTGTGAAATCAAGTTTTTCTAGGAGATCTTGTGGTGCTTTCACTTGTTATGGCCAGTCTCTATCCAACCCCTGATGGCCCTACCCCTAATGGTCTTGTCCCTGATGGAGGTATTCCTAGTGGAAGTGGCTGTGTAACCCCTCTACTAGTAGTATGGGAATGCGAGCATCTAGATCTGGATTTGGCATAGCTGACCCATTGTGCTGCTTGTACAACATCATGGTATTTGCCTCTATAGTATTTCACCTCCTTGGTGGACTCTCTGAGCTCTCTCACCAGATCAGTAGTGCCTATACCCTATGAAGTTGTTTGTATCCTATCAGCTACGACCATAGCCTGTGCCTCCTATCTCCTCATGACATCCCTCTTAGTAGTCACTATAGATACCTGAGCATGTAGTTGTACCATTTGTCCCTCAATTTGGACTTGAGCCAGAACCTATGCTTGGGCCTATCCAAGATATCCCTAAAGTGCCTAGACCTATGACTGTAAATTCTAAACCGGCTACTATAACCCAACAATCTGCACCTACTATCTATGCGAGGGAATCCACACTATCAATGGTTGCTACCCAACTGGTCCAAACCTCTGCCTCTTGGGGATAACCCCAAATTCTAGTGCACCACCACTTCCTCCACTAGCTCCTCCATCATCCCCTCCACCATCACCACCATCATCCCCTCCTCCATAACCACCATCATCTCCACCTCCCCCTCCCTCTCCATCTCCACCCCTGGGCTACACAGTCGACCCTTCTCTCCTCCCCACCTCCAAAATCAATGTTGGCTCATTAGGACTAGAAATATGTAGAAATGAATGTGTATGGAAATAATCCATGTAATCCTCCATCATTTGAGTAGCTACGATCTCTAGGTGATACTACCAAAAAATAGGCTATAGACAGTAATACTCAGTGTAGGTTGCATCATAATTAATCATCAGTCCTCACTAGTATGTCCTATCACTATTACACATAATGCGCTACACCCTGTGGCATCCCCTAGATGCAACCATACTAATTGTGTACCCTACCAAACATGAACCTCTCCAAAATATATGGCATCCTACCTATCAAATATTTTTTGCAAAATGTAAAAGGTAACTCTGCACCATCTGAGGGCCATGGCTCACAATTTAAATAAGGTCATCCAAGACCCACATCCAATACTCTCACTTGCATAGCTTATGCTAGACAAGTGGCCCTGAATATCCAAAAATGTATGATCGCCCTGCTGGCCACACCCTATCTCCAACTAGTTGTGTGATAGCTATATGCTCCTAGGCCCAGAGCTTTCATAGTGTGCAACTTGCTGATAAATTGCCTACCTAAAGATACACTACCTAGTTTAGATCATGATATAGGTGTACCAACATGCATGAACCCCAAGCATATACCGTACCATGAGCAATCATGCTCTCTAGTCATCACCCCTAGCCAACTGAAAGGCCCTTCGACCTATGGTCAAGGCAGAGAAATCCTCCAACAAAGCCTGCTAACACACAAGGTAATGGCTACTGAGTCACAATAAACTCTTGCTAGGATATCTCGTAACCGATAAGTCCATCATCATGAAACATCTGTCGTAGGGTGTTTGTCCCTCCCTGTTCCTCAACACCATACATAACCAGGGTCCCCACAACCAGTATCCTCAATATCCAATATACATCCTCTGGGGTCACTATCATCTCTCTCATTGGCAAATGAAACATGTTGTGGTCGCTATGCCACCTCTCTACAAGTGTTGTCAGTAGCCCCCGATTAATCCGATATTGGGGCAAGTCAATTAGTGAACTCAAACCATACTAGTCTATAATGGAAAGATCTACTAGAGTTAGTTGTGGATCATGTCCCACCTCCCTAGAAAGCGCTCAAAAACTTGAAGGTTCCCTAAGCCAACCTCCTAGAATAAAATTAAAAACATCAAGTCAGCAAATCATTCAATCATCTTATCAATCAAGCACATCATCTAATCAAATCAGCTCGCATGAGATTCTGATGAAATCTCAAGGAGCACCTAACCTAACATTCAATTCTTATTTTTCATGAAATCGATTAATCAATCTATCCTATTCATCACTCCTCGCCTATCATAAGGACGATAATCAATCAATCAATCAACATCAACCTATCTTATCATCATTCCTCACCTATCATGAGGACAATTATCAATCAATCGATCAATCAACCTATCCTATTCATCATTTCTCACCTATCATGAGGATGATCATCAACCTATCAATCAATATCATCCTATCATTGACTGACATGATAAAAATTCATCAAAGTCTAGGAGGATCTCATCAAAAAACATTAATTTTGGCTAGATCCACTAAAATAGGGTTTCTATGCGTCGAATTACCAGATTTGTTGGAAAATTGTTGGATGCGCCAAAATAGAGTCTTGATGCGCTATTTCATTTATGCATTGGGAAATAGATTTTATTCGCCAAAATAGAGTCCCGATGCATCATTTCCCAGATGCGTTGCTTTATAAACCCAATGCGTGACTATATCACATGGATGTGCTATTTTTCGGATGCGTTAATTTATTGACCCAATACACTGAAGTAGAATTTGTATGTGCTAAACTAATTTGGGGGTCCTAACCTAACATGATGCACTATTACAGCCTACCCATGTGCTAAAGTGGGTGCCCTATGCACTAAACACATGGAAAAAATTCAAATTTTTGAAAGAAAATTGAAGCACAAAAAATAAAAATTTGAAATTCAAAAAAGCAATTTTCGGGGTACAAATCGGAGGTCCATACGTGGCTAGACGCTTGTGGTGGCGAAATCACTTGAATCAGTGTGTGTGGCGTGGAATTTTTTCTATCTTTTCTCTACAGGCTCTTAGTTTTCAAAATGCCAAGGTTACAAATGAACTTAATGTTTACCCTTTTACCCCTTTTAAAGGTTAATTAAGGGGTAATAATGGTGGCATTTTATTTAATTTTTCAAAGGGGTATTTTATCAACTAATCAAAAGTGTGGTGAATCTCTTCTAATTTTCAGGAGATTATATTAGGTCATCCTTATCAAATCTATCATCAACACATTATCGAAAAATCATTTAAATCATCAAAATTTTAAAAATCCCTAATTTACCTCTCGAGGGGGCATCCTTTCATCATCGCTGTAAAAAAAATAGAGTCGAGGACATGTGGAAATCTTTATCATCACAGTCAAAAAATTTATTCTTTAAAGCAATGTGTCTATGCACATCACTTCAAAGAGGGGAAAAATGTATGCATGCAAAAATGGTCTGAGTATCATATTAATTAAATACTTATTATTTAATTAATATTCTTATTTTCCTCTACTATTATAAATAAATTGTAAAATTTATTTATATGGTTCATATTCTAATTCTTCTTTTCCGAAATTCACTTTCTTTCTAAAATTAATTAAATGGACAAATTAAATCTATCTGTTATTTAAATAGTTTCCCCTTTCCCTCTTAAATTTGAATTTTAAAATTCAAATTGGCATATTCTTCTAAAATTGGTTAAAATGCACAAATGAATTAATTTGGCATCTTGCTAATTTACCACCTCCATTTAAATTGAATTTTTAATTCAATTTAAGCACATTTCTACATATTTCATCTAACCACCTCCAACTCACCTACCACCTCATCATGTGTCTCACAAAATGAATTTAATAAATTGAAAAATATGAAATATCTTCAACAAATTTGCAACCAATTTGGAACTAACTAAGACACGTGGCTCCTCCTTCTTTGTGATTCCCTTTAACACTTGGAAATTTGTCTTGTTGAAGGGAATCATCTCCCTGATTCCCTCTAACCTCCTGATGCTCTGTCGTTGATGTCATGGGATCACAATCTCAACCGTCTATTGTTGCCACATCACCTTGAGGCTTAGAAAATCTATAAATAAAACCCTTTGCTAAAAAGATTCAACAAGGAATATTTGGACAAGCTTATGCTACTAAATTTTAGTGCATTTTTGAGAGAATTTGGAGAGAATTTTAGTTTAGTCTTGCATTTTAGCTCATTTTCGTGTTATAATGTCAATTTCATTTTGATAGTTTAGTTCATTCCATCTTCTATTTAGCATTTACATTTGATCATCATCATCAATTTCAGCATTTAGATCCTAGTACCATTCCATCATAGGATCATTTAGTTTTTATGCTTCAAATATTGGAAAATCCAAAAACGTAGGCATGTAGATTTCATTGTAGCATCTTGTATCTTGAGTTGTCAATCTTTGCAGGTTAATGTGCAACAATAATAAGATTTGAGATCATAATTTTTAGGTTTCCTTGGGATTAGAGAACCATGGAATGAATTAGAAGGATAGTTGTAGCTTCCTTTATGCTATTTTTTATTTCCTTTTAAGTAATGCATTTCATGAAGGTGTGGTATACTAACATTGTAAAATTCCCACATTTTATATACCACAACTACCACATGAACTCAAGGTACCAAGAATTAGTGAAGCAGTTATGATAGAATTAACTACACAAGTGCAAGTATCAAAAGGGAAATATTTGAATATCAATAGTTATCATTGGCCAACTTACTAAGGACCCACCAAAATGCATTTTCATGGGACTATCATGATATGAAGGGATTGGATACTAAACTTTGCACTCATAGGATACACATAAGAAATGATTGTACACTAGTAAGGCAACCACAAAGAAGAATTAACCTTGCATTGAGAGAAATAGTAAAAGGGAAACTGCAAAAATTGTTAGATGCAAAATTTATCTACCCCATTTCAAATAGCTAGTGGGTGTCCTCATTGGTGATTGTGCCCGAAAAAAGAGGGAAGTGGTGAATTTGTATTAATTATAGGGAACTTAACTCTTCCACCAAAAATGACCATTTTCCCTTACCATTTATAGATCAAGTTCTAGACTCACTTGCAAGAAAGCAGTACTTTTATTTTCTTGATAGATTCAGTGGCTATAACTAGATCTAAATTGCACCAGAGGACTAGGAGAAGACCACCTTTACCTATCCATGGGGAACATATGCTTACTTAGTAGTTCCATTTGGCTTACGCAATGCACCTGCAACTTTTGAGAGGGTAGCCATTAGCATAATTTCAGACATCTCTCATGATTGCATGAAAATTTATATGGATGATTTCACTACTTATGGTGCTGATTTCAATGAAGCATTGGAAAATCTTAAGAGAATCCTACAAATATGTGAAGACCACAATCTATCTTTAAATAGTGAGAAGTGCTTCATGATGATGCAGGAAGGTGTAGTTCTTGGCCACTACATCTCTCACAAAGAAATTCAAGTAGATCCTACAAAGATTGAGGTGATTACCAATCTGCCTATCCCTACAAAACAAAAATATGTTAGGAGATTCTTAGGACATGCAAGTTATTATAGAAGGTTCATCAAAGACTTCAAAAAAATGGCAGCACCATTGTATAATCTCCTAACTAAAGATGTTGAGTTCCAATGGACAACAAACTGTGACAAGGCATTTTCTGACTTGAAAGAAGATTTAACTCATGCTCCTGTGCTCAAGGAACCTAATTGGGAGTTTCCTTTTCACATCCATATAGATGCATCGGAATATCCTATAGGAGAATTCCTAGGACAAAAAGAAGGAGCTATTGAAAATGCCATTTACTTTATCAACAAAAATCTGCAAGGAGCTGAATTCAACTATACAGTGACAAAAAAAGAAATGTTAGCAGTGATCTATGCTTTAAAAAAAATTAGACATTACATAACAGGCTACCAAATCTTTGTTCACACTAATCATGAAACTATTAGATACCTCATGAATAAACCTCTAATTTTAGGAAGGCTAGCAAGATGGTTATTGCTAATGCAGGAGTTTGATATAACCATTGTGGATAAACCAGGGAAGGCCAATGTTGCAGATTTTCTTTCAAAGCTGACCACACCAGAGGACAATCAAGTCATAGATGATTCTTTCCCTAATGAGCACTTACTTTCCATTAGTTTGCAGACACCCTAGTATGCTGACATAGCTGATTTTCTGGTCACAGGGATATTCCCTCCTTACTTCTCTCCAAAAGAGAGGGGAGTGCTCATTGATTTTTTTTTTCTTTTCTCATGGATTGTTGGATGGTTTTTCTACACTAGACCTGACTAAGTCATGAGGAGATGTGTGAGGGAAGATGAGACATATGATATTGTAAATGCATGCTAGAATGAACCCTGTGGAGGACATTTTGCATCCAAGAGGACAAAAATGAAGATTTTGAACATAGGATATTACTGGCCAACACTCCATAATGATGCAAGGAGATATACAAGGAATTGTGACAGGTGCCAAAGGATGGGGCGGCCAATCAAATCTAATGAGATGCCATTTTTCCCCGAGGTAGTACTCAGTCCATTTGATAAGTGGGGACTAGATTTTGTAGGACCCATTGATCCTCCATCAAAAGGTAAATCCTATATTTGGGTATGCATTGATTATGTGACGAAATGGGTAGAAGTTAAGGCCATGAAGCATGCAAGAGATAATAAGGTTGCACAATTTCTATATGAAGAAATTTTCACATGGTATGGGGTTCCAAGAGAAATAGTGACTGATCAAGGGACTCAATTCACTTCAACCCTTGTTACAACACTGGTTAATGAGTACAACATTAGGCACAAGAATTCTACTTCTTATCACCCCTAGGCCAATGGCCAAGTTGGGGTGACCAAAAGAGAAATCAAGGCCATTCTGACCAAAATAGTGACAATCCATAAAAGGGATTGGACAAGCAAGCTACCAAAAAAAATTTGGGCTTATAGAACCACCTGGAAACCAACTATAGGATTCACTCCATTTGAGATATTGTATGGAAATACAACCATGATGCCCATTGAATTTGAGCATAAGACTCTTAGGACTATAGAAGAATTGGGAATGGATATTTTGGAAGCAAAAAAAGATTGAATCATGTAGTTGAATACTTTGGATGAGATTAGGAAGGAAAATTTGCATCACAAAGGTAGTGAAGACTCAATGAATAAAGTGGCATGATAAATTCATCAAGGATAAGCAATTTCAGCCTAGATTGGGCACTACTCTATGAATCAAGATATTAGGATAATGTAGGAAAATTACAGACAAGGTGGCTCAAACCTTATGAGGTGGCTAAAGTATTTTCCAATGGAGTTCTTCAACTTAATACTATGTGTGAATAAGTAAAAAATAAAATAATACTTCTTAATAAGACATTATAAAAAAGATTCTACAAATTAAACTAGTTTAAAGAAAGAATCTACTGAAAGCATCATATTGTCTCCTATCTTTAAAGATTTATAAAATCATAGAGGGCTCTCATATTTTGATAAGCTCTATGACTATTAAAATTCCAATCTAAAGAACAAAGTGATGCTAAATGTAATGACAAAATCCTATATCATAATATCTAAATGATAAAGGAAACTACTGTAATCTGAATTGACATGACACTATGATGATGAAGCTATAGTAAAACTACTTATGCAGTCGTCATATGAATCTAGTGATGCTATGATGCTAAGATACTATTGCTTGATTTCTTGATTGCTTGATGGCTTGATTTCTTTCCTACAGAGTAAGATTGAACAAAGATGGGATCCATTTCCTGTATTGTGAGGTTGCATTTATAGATTTTCCGATAGCACATTTGCAAAAGGGCAGAAAAGTAGAGGCTTGGATTCAATCTAGAGGATTGAATGGTGAGAGATGGAGAGGTTGGAGCTGATTATGGGAATGGTTCCTCCCCATGAAAACATTAGGAAAGAGGATAGGAAATATTAGAAGGATAAGATTGAGAGGATTGTCTCCAAGCTTTCCCATGAATGCCAGTTGCATTTAATTTGACATATCAAATTTGATTTGATAGGTGAGTAAATAGAGGAATTTATGATTTATGCTTTTATTTAAATATTTTGATTTATTTAAATTTAGCGAAAGGGGAATAAATAATTTAATAAAACAAACTATAGAAAATGTTTATTAAATTAAAATAGAAGAAATATGATAATTAAACAATGAAGTATTTAACCTTTGTTTAATTTATTAAGATTGAATGATGTGATTAAGATAGAATAAATAGGGGAATTTGATAATTAAATAAAACAAAGTATTTAAGTTTGTTTATTTAATTAAGATGAAATAATAGTAGAATTAGAAGAATTTAAATGTGAACTATATAAATAAATATTTCTATTTATTCGATAGTAGAGGAATTTAGGGTAATTAATCAAATAAGTTGTATTTAATTAATTATATTCTCTAGACCAATTTTAGGTGTATACATTTTGCCCCTCTTTGAAGTGATTTGTTTATGCATTTCCTCAAAATAATTTTGTTGTTGCTGCTAGTATTGACGAAAAAAATTCAATATGCCCCAGACATTGATTTTCAGGTGATTGATGATACTATGCCTCCTCAAGAGATAAATTTATGATTTTTTTCATTTTTCAAAAAATTCAAATTTTTTTTTATGATTTTTCTGATTTTCTGATGAAGTTTTGATGGTAAAATAATTTATCTCTCGATAGTTGATGTAAAAATTTTGTCCCTGGATGAATTTCAATTAATATCCTAATAAAATTAATTAAAATTTTAAAAATCCCACCAAAATCCACCTTTAATAACTTATAAAAGGTCAAAAAGGGTCTTTTTCATCTTCATTTGCTCATTTGACCTTTGAAAACTTTGTGAGTAAGAGATATTTGAGACACTTGGAGAAATATTTTGATCCCTTACCACACCCACCAGTTCAAATGTGTGCAACTTCATCAGTGTCAGACTACTTACGGACCTCTGGTACGTACCCTTAAACCTCCTTGTAATCTGTGTTTTCTCATTTTTCATTCCAATTTATGTTTTTCAATTTTTTTATAGTTTTAGCGCTTCAAGAATGCGTTGTAGCACTTTGACACTCTAGTGTAGCACTTCTAACTGATGAAATGGCACTTCTGATATTTTAGTGCCTTGAATTCTTGTTTTAGCGCATCCAAGTTAGATTTGCAAAAAAATATCTAATTTTGTCCTTGATTTTGTCAATTTCGATCATGTCAACCTTTTCATTTGATATAATTTGATGATATAATAACCTTGATGATTTTCAACCTTATGATGATTGATTGTGATGATTGATAGATAATAATTATCCTCATGATAGGCAAGGAATAATCTTAACTGTGATGAACCTCATGATAGGTGAGGTTGATTTTGACAAATTGACCTCATGTTAGGTGAAGTACAATTTAAGATTGATAATGATGACCTTATGATAGGTGAGGTTTTTATGATGCTTGCTCACGAATTTTGATCAAAAATTCGCACCAAGAGCTAAATAGATTTGATAGGATAAATTGATATGTGATATTTGACAAAGTGTATTGATTTTGAATATTTCATGATGATAGGAGTGTTTGGGTAACCTCGAGATTTGAGAGCGTTTCCCATGGAAATTTGACTTGATTCCACTGCTTACACTAGATGAGACATAGATTATTGTTCAGTGTGGACTTGCTTCTCTTCTTGCTTTGCCCTAGATTAGGATTAATCGAGGTCTCCTCATAGCTTTATTCCAGCAATGGCACAAGGATAACACCTTCCACCTACCCATTGGCAAGATGACTATCACCTTAGAGAATGTTTGGTGCATTTTGCGGATACCCTTTGTTGGAGAGATTGTTATGTATGATTCACAGGAGGTGGGTGGGATAGATTCTCTACATAGAGTTTTTTCAAGATCCTTAGATTGTTAGGATGTGGATCCCATGGTGAGAGATGGTGGATGCCTATGCCACCGTACCTTCAGTTCTAGCAGGATTTATTGGAGGGTTCCTTTGTCCTGATCACATGTCAAAGGGACTATTTGTTGGATGGGGTCATGTTCTTGAGAGTATGATCCTGCATGGGGTCCCGATATGCTTGGGGGATATGTATTATGGCACATCTGTATCATGACTTGCATTCAACTATTTATTTGAGTAGGCATAGTTTATCATTGGGAGCTACTTTGCTTCAGGTTTGGGTGTGGGAGCATATTTTTGTCACTCGACCACTACCAGTATGAGATAGGCCTACTACTAGGCCATATGTTTTTAGATACAAAGGTTGACTCACCCAATCCAGGATGGGTAAGTTGGAGCATTGGAGGCACACACTAGAAGACTTAGAGGTAGTGACATGGTGTGCTTATCTAGATTGTGAGCACTAGGATGAGGATGATGTAGTGATGTGTTACTTGTGCATTTCCATGTACTTGATTGGCAGGACCCACTTCATCTTAGAGAGATTTTTACTATGGAGGGTCTACAAATAGTATGGTATTGTTCAGTGCATGCTCCAACGTGTTGCACATTATGCCCAATGTCAGAGTGATATAGCAGATTGGGGGCCATGTTTATCTTATGATACTATTGTGGAGGGATACTATGCATTACAACCTTTAGCCTAGGATATACGATGTGATATCATTGAGGCACC
Source organism: Sequoiadendron giganteum (assembly GCA_007115665.2). NCBI lineage: Eukaryota > Viridiplantae > Streptophyta > Pinopsida > Cupressales > Cupressaceae > Sequoiadendron > Sequoiadendron giganteum. Next base: position 254,419,119 of record CM021102.1, on the reverse strand, counting down.
AGTGATTGAGGAGTATGTTTCTTTTCTTGCATTACATCCATGCCCGCAAATCACTATTCCCCATGAGCCAACACCATTACTCACAGAGGAGGTTATTGTTGCACCTGGTTAGCGATGATGATGAGAGGAGGATGTGGTAGAGGAGTAGGCCATAGATGTTGAGGCGGAGGATGCTGGTGGAGAGGAGGATTTTGATGTTGAGGAGGAGGGTAGTGGTGAGGGGGAGGATAGTGGTAGTGAGCAGAGTAGCAATGGTGAGAGAAGTGGTGATGAAAAAGATGATGGAGGGGATGGCGGTAGAGGTGTTTTGGTAGGAAGTACATGTCCATCAACTAGTGTGCCTCGTAAGAGGCGAGCAATGGAGACATCTTCTATAGATTATAAGACTCAGATTGCCAGCCTACAGGTATAGATTCAGACTCTATAGGGGCAGCTTGTTCAGGCATAGGGTTTACTTTTGTAGACATAAACACAATTACAGACCTAGGCACAGGCTCATGCATAGGCCATGACACAGATACAGGGACCGTTGGCTGCCACCCAGACACAAATCCGTACACTGACAGCTGAGAGAGACAATGCTAGGAAGATCACAAAGCAGGCTCAGACGACTGCTGAGAGATTACAATAGTTTGTTGATGGTACCATTGTATCAGATTATATGAGAGAGGTTATGCATGTGGGCTGGGAGGTTGATTTTTATAGAGGTTGTTATCACGATGTAGTCCCTGCTGAGTAGAGAGTTATGCCCCTTCATGATCAGGTAGGACACATAGTAGGACTATTAGTGAGGGTGTGTCTCAGCCACCTTGTAGAGATCCAGGAGGTTTCGGTCCATCTGGTGGTGGTGGACGTACTGGTCTTGTGATTCCTGCACCGTCTAGCAATAGTAGATCTTAGGTTCTTGTTATGATTCTGTGTTCTTTCTGAGACATGATGTATACTTCGATCCAGCTAGTTTTGATGATATATCCCCTTTATTTCAGACTTCATTGTATACTTGGCATTGATGTTTTATATGATTTTCATGATATGCAAAAGACTATTATTGATCTATGATGGGTTCTATTATGATTCTATGATGGATGCATTTATTTTCCATGTTTTATATGCCATGTGATGATTTACTTGATTCTAGATGATCATGTGATATGCTATGGTTTATGATGTTCTATATTAATGAATGATGTATGGATGTATGATGTTTATGTATGGATGCATGATGTATGGATGTATATTTTTATGTTGATACAAATGTAAAAATAGATGATGTAAATAAATAAATGACAATGATGCATTTTATAAAATTATGAATTGATGGAAATGCAATGATATAGTGTAATGACTATGATAATTTTATGGATGAATAAAAATAATGTATGTTAACAATTTATTGATAATAAAATGTGAATGGATAATGTGATGACTTGATGTAATAGATGTAATTTGATGGATGAATGAAATGAAATGATATGATTTATTTTTGAAATTTTCTTTTAGAACTTTTATATGATATGGAAAAATATGATATGATGAATGCAAAATGATTTTATTAAAATGTATGAATGATTATATGAAAAACAGAAAATTCTTTCTAATGTGAAAAATGTTGATGCAACTACATGGTTATGATGATATTTTTGTTTATCTCAAGTATACTCAATCTTTTATGAGAAAAGATAATCATCAATTTGAATTTTTCACAAATTTTTGTAACAAATTCTCTACCGATGTAAAAACTATTTATGAATGCAATCTAATTTTATCATGCAACTATATGAAAAATATTGGAATGTTAACAATACTTTTTGTTCTTTGTATCATCATAGAGCTTTAAAAATGTTGTAAGTGAGTACAAGCATCAAAGATATATTTTAGACCAATGACGACCTAAGTATTACTCTCATGATTTTTGATATTGCAAGCGAACACAAGCATCTAGGTATAATTAAACCGAGATGACTTGAGAATTTATTGCATAAGAAAACAAGGATTAATCATTTTAGTGTGTGAATTATGAATTTCATCAATGATACATGTCCCACGACAATTCACACATTAAATAATTAATTCACAAACATCAAACAAATGAAAATACCATTCTTCTTCCTAGCTTCTCTAGTTCAATACATCATCGAGCTACTCCAAAGAAATGATAACAAATAATCAAAGTACAAAATATCCAACCTTTACTTAAAGTGTTTCAACCATTAGTCAGATTAGATCATCCATCCTGATTTTATGATGTTTTTGTGATTTTCTGAGGTTTTGAATCAAACCTATCCTAGGGGCCTCAGGGGCTGATCAAAGATTAGCCTTTCCTATTTTATACACACAGAGACCATGTAGTTCGACTGGACGACTCTGTTTTTGACTTTTTGAGTGATTTTTAACCTATTTTTGGATTTTGATATGATATGGATGTTTGATGTGATCCTGATGGTGATTGATGTTCGAAGTTGGGTTGCATTTTTCTTCTTGTTGTTTGTCTATTTGACGTTTTATTGCCCCCAGTGAGATCAGGATTTTTCCCCCAAGCTAGGGTGAGACATGACCACATTTGCCAAGATATGTACATGAGTTTTTATTGCACCTTTTTCAGGATATTTAAGATGAAATAAGATGATATGTCTGATTGAAGGAACAAGATTCCCCACAATAGGGGTAATGCAACCATGGATAAATGATAGATCAAAATGAAAGATTCACTGCAAAACATGTCATAGAAGCAACATATCTCTTGTCAAAATATGATAATGGTTGATTGATTAAGATACGAGGAATGATTGATTCCATAATACATGATGATGATAAGTACTTAGGATCACTAATTTCCTCTTAGTATGATAAGATTGATTATTTTTGATGATTGGTTGACAAAAGATATGAGGATTGGATAATGTTTTGTAGTAGGCTTAAATATGATTTGCATGATAAGATTCAAGGTTGCAAAGGGACATGGTGACATGGATTTTGATAAGCTAGGAGATATGGAATGGAAGAAATGAAGGATAAAAATAATGAATGGTATGGTCAAGATCAACTAGATAAGATACAAACAAAAGGCCCAATTATTTTTCCCCTATTCCTCATCAAGACCAAGGAAAGGAAGAAAGGATGTATTTAGTAATAATGATGGAATATGGATAAGATGAAACATATGGTATGGAAGATATGGATAAAGTGTATAGGATAAGATATATTATGTTCAAGAAGATCCTTAACCTTGTCAAGATCAAAGGTGGAAATGTAAGGAATGAGCATAGAAAGGATAATGACCATGAATTATAAGATGGATGAAACTTGTCCCTAAGTGTAAAGTACAAGAGGAATATGGAAGATAGGGAGATGGAGGAAGGACTTAAGAATTAAGTTTCACAATAAAATATCCCTCTAATAAACCATGGCAATGGGAATTAGACTCCTAAATGTTGGAAAATTAATGATATGTTGGAAGAATCTAAGGACTTATGCAAAGGTTTGGATTAAAGGAGAATGACAGGGGATGCATGTTGGATAATGGATAAGAGCTTGCAAGGCCTATTGATGGATAGATGGAAAGGATGGAAATATCAACATTGGAACACACCTTGAAGGGTGGTAGAGTGGAGGAACAATGGATTTGGAAGGTGATAGGTTATTAGATGGAAAATTGGAGGAAGCTTTTGGATTAGCAAATTTGGATGCCAATTTATATTTTATTGCTTCTATGATACTTTTAGGAATGCACATGACTTTTGACTTTGATTTTTTATTTGTGGGCCTTTTTGGCCTTTGAAATTTTTCTTTTTGATTTATGGACCTTTGTGGTCTTTGAAAATTGCATTTTGCTTTGATGGGCCTTTGTGGCCTTTTACATTTTTCTTTTGATTTTGGATAAAAATTTACTTGATTTTTCCATATCTCTTCAAGGAGACATGTTGATACTTTGATACATGTGGATTTTTATATAGAAGATTTTGATATTTGGCACCCAAATTTCTTCCAAGAGCAATGGGAGGGGTGGATTGAGATGAATGATATGGAAGTATTATGGATGAGTTAATGTGGGTAAAATTTTGAAAGGGAATCAAGGATGTGTGCCTTTGTTGTTCTTGAGAAATAGGATATGAACCTAAGATAGAGGGAAGGTTTGATATACTAAGACAAGGACCTAGGATAGATGGAATTTTTTTGATGAACTAGACTGAGGACCTAGGATAGATGGAAGGTTTGATGTGCTAGGACACTTAGGCTTATAATCAAGGCCATGGTGATATGGGTTTCTTTGAACAAAAAGGGGTTCTAGGATACCTTACTCATGAAGGCCTAATCATTTTCCTTTGTAATTCATATTTTGACATATACATTTACCAATGGGATATATATTCTTTGTGAAACAAGATGCGAGTCCATTTTGGGGAGGATATGATATGGATGAGAGGATAGGTGTTGGAAGTAAACCAAAATGGTTAAAGGTGAAGGATCCCAATTTATAGGCGTGGGGTTCATGGATGGCTTGAATAGGTGTGATAGGGTCTTGGCATGGGGATGATGGGGTGTTTTGATCTTGACTTGGAAAATTATCATGAGGTGTAGGAGAGGAAGTAGCTTTCCCTTTATTAAGTATAGAATCATTATGAAGTGGTATGAAAGGCATATCTTGATCATGAGAAGGATAAACATCTTCATGGGATGAAAGGGTGTCCTTGAATGGAATCATATCTTGATCTTGATGAGGAAGGGAATCATGAGATTTTGTAGAAATCACGTCTTGATCATCAGTTGGTAAGACATCATTAGATAGGATGAAAAAACTATCATGCTCTTGTGGTGCAATAGAATCATGAGATGGTATGGATTGATTAGATGATGTGGAAGAAGAAATCAGAAGGATACTTGTCTCTTGAGATGGAAGGGAATTATTTTGGATAAAAAGTGAAAGGAGGGGATCATCATAAGATTCTTGAGAAATGGGATCTTGATCAAAGATTGGGGTAAGTGCACAAAGATGGTTCCCAAAAAGGGGACTTAAGTGGATAGCTTTTTTCTGAAATCAGGAAATACTGACCTTGGACGTGAAATTGAGGATACTTACACATAAAATTTTCAGATGGAACAAAAACAAGGATTCAAGTGCTCTGAGTCTACTTTCTAAACTACTAATTTATTTTGAAAATGGTTGAAATTAAGGGGTTCAAATGAGGGACGTACAAAAATTGGTGTTGTTTTTGTCAGAAAAACATAACATAGCAACTCTTGTACGACCCTCGTACGCTAAATCCTTTTTTAGTATTTTTTTAATCACAATGGTCAGAAGTTAGCTAATAGTATGTAGTTGATGCATGATTTTTCTGATAATTTTTTAATGAATATTTGATTTTTCACTAATTTTTGAAGTGGACATTTCCTGAAAAAAAAGAATTTTGGCCGTGCTACCCCTACAAATTTTGGAAACTAATTGATTTTTTTTTTAAAATTCTAGAATGGAGTCTAGTTTCTAAAAAAGTAATTTATTTGAAAAATCGATGAACAGTTAATTTATAATGAAAAAAATTCAAAACACTGCTTTTTAGAAAGAAAAAAAGACATACAAATAAAATAAATTATGGATGAAAGGCTTAACATTTTCAGAAAGTGAAAAAAATTATATCATTGGATAGCTGAGAGAGAACCTAACATTACCCATGTGTTTGATTTTTTTGATATTGAACCACATGCAATCCTGACGGTGAGCACGAACTCGATTTTGAGAAATATTGTAGATATTTTTAAAAGACGTCTTTGGTCGTTGGGAATGCCCTCCAAGCCTTTAGGTTGGTATTCCAAGGCAAGTACCAAGCATAAGGCTAGGGAATTCCCAAGGAAAGATATAATGCGAGTGCATTATAACGCGCTCGCATTATATCTCATTTTTCACATGGTTTTTGCTTTTGCGGCAAACATGTCAACTAAGACATAACGCGAGCGTGTTATAACACGCTCACGTTATGTCTTCCTTTATGTGAAATGTTAATATATTGAATGTATGTTGATATATTTGTATGTCATGTATGTATGTATCAATGCATATATATTGTATGTATGCCTCTATGTATGTTAGATTGTATCTACACATGTATGTATGTATACTTGTATGGATGTAAGATTATATGTACATATGTATTATGCTTGTATGTATCCATTTATGTATGTCTTTAGATGGAGGGAGAATTTAGAGATAGAGAGTCTGGAGAGATGGAGAGGGGGTGGAAGTGAGAGTTTAAGAGAGAGGGAGTGGGAGAGAAGGGGTTGGAATGAGAGGGACTTAGCTAGGTAGGGTGGGAGGGATAGAGGGAGGGAGAGAGAGAGAGGGGGGGTGGGAGAGAGATAATTGAGGGATGGGGAGAGAGATATGGGGGAGAGAGAGAGATAGAGAGAAAGAGAGAGTTATGTAGGTTGGGTGCCAAAGGGAGAGACTGGAGAGTGTGAGGGGGGTGAGAGGGAGAGACTTGAGAGATAGGTAGTGAGAGGGAGTGTGAGAGAGATGGAGTGTGAGAGAGAGGGAGTGGGAGAGAGGGAGTGTAAGTCAGAGACCTACAAGAGGGAGAGGGTGTGGGAGGGAGTGACCTGATAGAGGTAGAGAAAGAGGGGGATGGTGTGAGAGGGACTTGTCTAGGTAGGGTTGGAGGGATAGATAGAGAGAGGGGAGAGAGACAAAGAGAGAGTTACCTAGGTAGGTTTCCAGAGGGAGAGACCTGAGAGAGAGAGGGGGTGGGAGGGAGAGACATGAGAGAGAGGGAGAGAGAGGTAGTGGGAGGGACATAAAGAGAGATGGATAGAGGGAGCAAGAGAGGGTGGTAGGGATTGATTGAATGAGAGGTACGTAGAAAGAGGGAGATGGTAGATAGAGACAATTAGAGAGGGTAGGAAGGAGGGAAGGAGGGAGAGGTGAGATGTATAGATAAGGAAAAAGTGATAGAGGTTGAGGGTATAGGGTTGAGGGATTAGGGTGGAGGACCTATAGGGTTGATGGTTTCTAGGGTATTAGGGTTTAAGGTTTGAGGGTTGAGGGAATAGGGTCGATGGTAGAGGGTATTTGGTTGAGGGTATAGGGTATAAGGTTTAAGGGTATAGGGTTGAAGGGTTTGGGGTTAAGGATTTAGGGTTAGGGGTTTGCTTGGTTGAGGATAGAGGGTTTAGGGTATAGGCTTGAGGGTATATGTTTGAAGGATTAGGTTCAGTGTCCAATGTAAAGGGTAGAGGTTTTAGGGTCTAAGGATTGAGGGTTGAGGAATTAAGGGTTAAGGGTTGAGAATTGAGGGTTGAGGGTTTAATGTATAGGGTAGAGGATTGAATATTTAGGGTTTAAGGTATAGGTTCAAGGGATTAGGATTGAGGGTCCAATAAATAGGGAAGAGGTTATAGGGGTTAAGAGATTAAGGGTTGATGGTTTATGGAGTAGGGTAGAGAGTTTTCTTTGATTTCACGATATAAGGGTTGAGAAATTAGGGTTGAGGGATTAGGTTTTAGGGTAGAGAGTATTGGGTTGAAGGGTTGAGAGTTGAGGGTTGAGGGATAAAGAGGGTTGAGGGGTTTAGGGATTATGGTTTAAGGGTTGAGGGATTAAGAGGGTATAGGGGTAGAGGGATTAGGGTTGAAGGGTTGAGGGTTGAGCATTGAGGGTTGAGGGATTAATAGGGTATAGGGGTAGAGGGATTAGGGTTGAAGGGTTGAGGGTTGAGCGTTGAGGGATTAAGAGGGTATAGGGGTTCAAGGATTAGGGTTTAAGGGTTGAGGGTTGAGAGTTGATGGATTAAGAGGGTATTGGGGTTGAGGGATTAGGGTTTAAGGGTTGAGGGTTGAGGGTTCAAGGATTAAGAGGGTATAGGGGTAGAGGGATTAGGGTTGAAGTGTTGAGGGTTGAGCGTTGAGGGTTGAGGGATTAATAGGGTATAGGGTTAGAGGGGTTAGGGTTGAAGGGTTGAGTGTTGAGGGTTGAGGGTTGAGGGATTAAGAGGGTATAGGGGTTTAGGGATTAGGGTTGAAGGGTTTTGGGTTGAGAGATTAAGAGGGTATAGGGGTTGAGGGATTAGGGTTTAAGGGTTGAGGGTTGAGGGATTAAGAGGCTATAGGGGTTGAGGTACTAGGGTTTAAGGGTTCAGGGTTCAGGGTTCAGGGATTAAGAGGGTATAGGGGTTGAGGGATTAGGGTTGAAGGGTTGAGAGTTGAGGGTTGAGCATTGATGGCTGAGGGATTAATAGGGTATAGGGGTAGAGGGCTTAGGGTTGAAGGGTTGAGGTTTGAGATATTAATAGGGTATAGGGGTAGAGGGATTAGGGTTGAAGGGTTGAGGGATTACTAGGGTATAGGGGTACAAGGATTAGGGTTGAAGGGTTGAGGGTTGAGGGTTGAGGGATTAAGAGGGTATAGGGGTTCAAGTAATAGGGTTGAAGGGTTGAGGGTTGAGGGATTAAGAGGGTATAGGGGTTGAGGGATTAGGGTTGAAGGGTTGAGGGTTGAGGGTTGAGGGATTATGATTCTCCCTCCCTCTCTATCTCCTACTCTACCCTTCTCTCACTCCCCCACTCTCTCTTTCTCCCACTCTCCCCTTCTCCCACTCTGCCACTCTCTCCCTCCGTCTCTTTCTCCCACTCTCCCCATCTCTCCCTCCCTCTCTATCTCCCACTCTCTCCCAAACTCTCTTTCTCCCACTCCCCCCTTCTCCCACTCTCCCACTCTCTCCCTCTCTCTTTCTACCATTGTCCCCCTCTCTCCCTCCCTCTCTATCTCCCACTCTCCCCCTCTCTCACTCCCACTCTCTCTTTCTCCCACTCTCCCCTTATCCCACTCTCCCACTCTATCTTTCTCCCACTCTCCCCCTCTCTCCCTCCCTCTCTATCTCTCTCCTTCTTGTTCTTCCCCTCCTCCTCTCTTTTCCACTCTCCCCCTCTCTCCCTCCCTCTCTATCTCCCACTCTCTTCCACACTCTCTTTCTCCCACTCTCCCTCCCTCTTTATCTCCCACTCTCTCCCACACTCTCTTTCTCCCACTCTCCCCTTCTCCCACTCTCTCCCTCCCTCTCTTTCTCCCACTATCTCTTTTTCCCCCTCTCCCTCTCCCTCCCTCTCTCCCTCTTTCTCTCCCACTCCCTCTCCCTCCCTCTCTCCATACTTCTCTCCCACTCTCTCTTTCTCCCCCTCGCCCTCTCCCCCTCTCTCTCCCTCACACACACACACTCACCTCTATCTCCTCTACTATAAGGGTGTAGGGAATAGATATAGAATTAGGATAGAGGGTATAGACAAAGAGGGATAAACTAAATATATTAAGAAAACCATATTTCACATAACGCTCTCGCATTATAACATGAGCATGTGTTTTACTCCACTTAAAATGGTTAAAAATTATATATACCCATGATTTCAAGGCCCATGGTCTGCATATTCCCCTAGTTCTACATGTGCTCTGACAAAAAGTTTCTTTTTGATGATGTTGTGAAGTGTGCAAGCATGTTTTTCACATTCCATCACCTTTTCCATGATCTTTCTACCACCTTTACATGAAATAGCAGATTTTCCACGTTGAAAGACATATAATATCAATTGAAGTTTGAATTCCATTGAAAACTGATATACAATTGAAGTTTGGAGGGGAACAAGCTTTTGAACAAGTCAAATTGTTGTGGAGTTTGAAGAAAGAAGAAGCTCTTAGCTAAGGCTACATAATTGGGTTGAAATCCTCCATTTGAAAGTCTTATTTTTTAGGTATGTAAATTCTTTACACATTTTATTTCATTCTATTATGGCTTGCTTTCATTTTTTTTTGTCATTATAATTTATAACCTTACGTTGTCATTCTAACTATATTTCCCTTCACAACACATTTGATTGATATACTCAAATTAGCATTAAGAGTTCCCAATTACTTAAGGACCTTCAAAACACCTTGAAAATCTTGAAAATAACTAATTACAATCAACTAGATTCCTCAAAACATCAACCAATGATTATGTCATTCACAACTTGTCTTAAATATTCCATAATGGCACCATTGTTTACAAACACAAACTATAATTCTTAAGGCACAACAATACCATTATTTTCTTAAGAAATCTTTGTTTGAGCTAATACAACAAAAATGAAACCTTTCAGAAGTCTTCCCTTACACACAAACTTAGTTCCTTTGTTCACCTTCCACATTACTAGTAGCCAAGCATCTGCAAACTGTCACATGTATCTCCCAAACCATGCACACACTTTAGACTGTGATAGTCATTTTTGATGTAGAGTTAGAGGACCCAAAACCACTCAAGATGTAAAATTGAGTTCAAGAGGCATCTAACAAGATTAAAAATTCCTAATGGACCAATCCCAACACTCCTCCAAGTTGGACAACAAGCAAAAACACTATTTCCCACTTTTCACCCTTAATGGAATCTACTAGTGCAAAACCAGTTTTGGGCCCTTAACTCCAAAACACTAGGAGAATAAAAGAATGATTCTAGCACCCATTTCAGAGTTGCAAGACATACCTTAACCCATCACATGAATCCTTTGGGAAAACTTTAAGAAAACTGACCTTTTCACTATTTTAGGCCTCCAAGTATGCCAATTTTACAAAGGAACTACCCTTAGATCCTCACACCAGACTTTGAAACCCAAAAAAAATCTTTAATTAGGTCTCAAAACAAGATATTTTCTAGGTCTTAGGACCTTACCCACTCAACTAAGCTTCCAATACAAAACACCCCATTTTTTAATGCAAAGAGGGAGGGTTTATAGAAACTCCTATACCCGGGCCTTCCCAGAACATTCCAAAGAATCAAACATCTTCAAAATACCCTAAAAAAGGTCAAAATTTCATTACATACACCACTCCTTCAACAATTTTTCAAAATCACTCCTTGGTTCCTCAAATTCTCATGGGAAAGTGCTTGTTTCAACCTAAGAACCCCATCCTATTGTCATTAGTTTCATTCCAAGGCATGTTAAACAATAAAATACCATACTCTAAAAATTTACTTGCCATCCCACCAAGAAAAAAGTCATAACAGTAGGTGGGATGGTCATTTCATAATTAAATCCTACTCAAACCCTTGACTGGCTTGAAATGAGCAGTTTCAGAAAATTGTCAATTGCTCCCTTCAAACGTACTGTTAAGCCCTCAGAAATGATGCATTAGAGAGTTAATAAATGTTCCTACAATATTCTAATAGTTTTTTTTATCAAGGGGAGGGTGTACAGATCCGTACAAGTGTAGGCATATACAAGAAAACCAGTGATTTTTTGAAAAACAATGTTTTTGATCATAAAAATGGATTTCAAAATGAACAATACTCATCCCTTCAAGCCAATCGAGGTTGTTTAAACCTTTTGAAATGAAAAGAAACTCCCCCCAATTCCCATAACTAACAAACAACAACCTTTGAAAGCATATAAAAACTTTGTCTATGCTTCCATAGTTTGAACACATTTGTCTACGGTAGGTTAACTTTTGTACACGATGATTGTAAGTATTATTTAAATGAATCCTTCAATGACATATATTTTTCAATTAACTTGAATGGATACATTTTTTAGGAGGTAATATTTTTCTCATTACCATGGTACAGATAAAATTATCCACCATGCCAAAGAAAAAGATAAAGAGGAAACTAATAGACGAAGAGAACGAAACCTTCAAAGAAAATGAGAGAATTCGGGTGGCAGAATATCTTGAAAAGAGGAAATTGGAAGCGATTGATGAAAAAAAGCTGATTGTAGAGGAACCTCAACCATCAAAAAGAGAACAGGAATTGGCAGCACAACATGCATGAATGCAAAAGTGTCATCGTAAGACAGATTCAAATACCGTAGTTGGAGACACACCCTCAACGACAAGTGAATATGAAGGGACACCATTAAGCACACACGAATATGGAGGGACACCATCTAGCAAAAGTGAATATGGACAGACACCATCTACTGCAAGTGAATATGGAGGGACACCATGTACTATAAGTGAATATTGTTGGACACCATCCAACACATCTCAAGTTGATAGTACATCATCACTCGGAATTGACGGAGAAGGTATGCCATCATCCCCATGTGAACCTCAAGGTATGTCTTCTTCTCCAACATCGATCAAAGGCACGCAATATAGCCCACCTCAATTAAATATTGATGAAATTCCTAATGTTGAGATGTATGTACCTAGGAGAACACCACCTAGAATTTTGCATAGAAAGCCAAAGTATTTGATTAATATTGATGATGAGATTTTGAAGCACATGGAAGATAAGATTTCAACATGCACTTGTAGAAGATATGCTAATAAGATTTGGGAACGATTATTTGAAAGGCTAAATGAGATTGCAAGATGTCAACTATTTGTTGAAATGATGCGGGGTGTAAAGTATAGGAACATCATGAAGACTCTTGGGTTGAGAACATCGAATTCATCGAGTGAAGACACTATTGTGAAGAATCTAATGGATACTTATGAGAGTGTGGGTAAGACCTCATGCTCAAAGGATAGTAATGTCACCCGACATGTCATTACATCAACTTTGGTAAGTTGTCAAACAAAGAGAGCTCGTCTAATTAAAAAGACTAGTGAACAAACAAGAATTAGTAGAATTTTTTTATCAAGATCCATTCAAAGGCGACAAAGAATTGAGGGCAATGATTCAAATGAATTATGGGAATTCTCAAGGAGACTGTCACGAAAAGATAAAGAAGTTGTCGAAGCCTTGAGAACAATAATTGAAGAGTATTGGAAGAATAACACAAGGCCATCTCTGAATCAAAGGGATGTGGTAAGAAGGAGAATCCGTAGTCAGAATCGTGAGCCACATCCAAAGCATTTTTTGGATATGACTCAAACCCAATTTTTTCAAAAATTTGAAAATAATTATCCTCAAATTAGTATTTCTCAAAGATTTTTTGAAATGCTTAAACATTTTTATGTCAAGATAAATCACACACGCACTACTTGTTGTTGTAGACTACATATTGAATTTTCTAACCATTATGATATTTATCATTCTATACGTTTAGGTTTGCATACTAACAATGTTTTGCAAGATTGTGGCATACAAGCCCCACCAAAATCTTCAAGAGAGTTCTTATCAAAAAATTTATGTGAAATAGAGGATGGCCATATATTCTATAGGACAACATTCTTGGATGGTTCATGCGAGAGTTGTGGTGGCTTCCAACGTATGCCAATATGTCAACACATGGAAAGAAAAGATGAGGTGGGACAAAAACTTGTAGAGTTCGAGAAGTATAAAACAGTGGCATATGCTACAAAAGATGGGTCTCAAGAAAAAAGGTGTGAGTTGGTTATTGAGAAGATTCTAGTGTACCAATTTATGACCACATTTTGTGACAATATACTATCTGAGTATGCAATGCATACCCATAGAGCCTGATGGTTGGACACACAATTCAAGCTATGCAAGGACACCTTTCCAGTTGGAAGCATAGTATCTATGGTTGACTTTTTAGAGAAATACACTCTACAACCACAACATGAGGTGCAGTCACAATATTACAACTCCACACAAGTTTTGATATTTGTGCACATAGCATTCATTCATGCATCTGATAGTACAGATGAGCAAAGGAAGGTATTGAGGGAGTACCACTTTTACATTAGTGATGATCGCACACGTTCTCGAGAGTTTGTGCAAGGTTTCTTCCAAATGTTCTATAGTGGTTTGGCTCAGAGGGGCATATAATACGATCGACATATAATATGGTCTAATAATTGTGCAACATAGTTCAAGAACTCGTGCATGTTCTATTGGTTGTGCAGGATGCATGTCATTACAGGTGTTCAACATATGTGGAACTTTTGTGAGGCCGTACATGGAAAGGGGGAGCATGATGGTGTAGGAGCATGTGTGAAAAGAGCATTAGCATGAGAAGAGTTAAAGTATAAAGATAGTGCAAAGTTAATAGATGCAAAATCAATTGTCGAGTGATGTAATACTTTGATGGGTCAAGGTAATGAAGTTACATCTTCAGTTCATTTATTTTTTTGGTTGATGGGTGATACTAACATCGCACCATATGAAGACTATTGTACACTAACAGGATCGAGTGAGGTACACTCTTTCCTTAGCTCAAATGCAGGTTCATGGAGTATTGATACACGAAAGATGGCATGATTTTGTTCTTCGTGTACAATGCAAGCCTAGAATGATTGTGAGTTAGGGGAGTGGGTTGAAAAATGGTTCACAAGTTATCTTAGCCCATTTCACATGTATTTCCCTCAGACGGCTTTGGATCTGACATAGATGGAAGCATCGGTCGACTTTGACCACGTATCATATCTAGCTCAACCAGGTGATATATCTAATTGCTTAGTTTTTGAAATTCCATATCGTTATCTTAATTTGTACTGTATTCATAATGTTGGCAGATTTCAAGAGATTTTTTGCACATATCAATGCAAGGCATGTTTATGGAGTTATTGCAGATGAAGAAAATGAAGAGGGAACAGACTATTACTTGTGTCATTGTGTTGAGGCCAAAAATAAATTGGAGGCCCCAGTTATAGATGGAGAAAACATCGAATACCTTACAGGCTCAGTTGTGGTTACTAGAACATGGCTTAGAAGGTACCCACATTCAAATGTTAAACATTGGCTATTTTAGGACTTTGACATGCATCATAAGATTCTTCATTACTCGAACCTTGTCGTGGCATCCAATGTTCATTTGACCAAATATGGGGGTAGACCTTTGAACAAGACTTTGTTGAAGGTCTGTGAGTTTGACCATCAGGCTATACTTGACACAATAAAGAGTAGAGCAGACCCAGATGGTTCATTGGATTAATTTGTAAGTATATGCACATTGGTTCTTATTAATTTATACTTGTATGCACATTAATTTGTTTGATTCCAATGCTATCATCTTCTTTTACAGTGATTGGTGTCCCCTTGCAAAAAATGTAGATATATGAGCCATCCAAGAGAATGTCAGCCAGAAAAGCAATGCAACATCCTTATTTTAGTGATCTTGACAAATCTCAATCAAGATTTTAAGCCATTAGAAAAGTGTGTGCAAAGCTTGGTGAGGGAATTTCAAGTTTTTCATTTGAAGTTAACCTTATCATGAGCAACTATGGTGTAGAAATTATAAGAGCATCTGAAATTTCAACTTACTCTATTCATGAGAGGTGTTGTGTGTAATAGGTATGTTGGAATTCCCAGTGAAGATGTATGACTAGGAGTGACTAAGTTGTGAAACCTACATGCCTATCTATAAATGCCTTCCATCTATTTTTATTTCATTTCCATTTTGGATGCTCTTTCTTTTTCTCTTTTACTTTGCATATTTGTAAGTAAACTACTAAAAATTGATTGATCTCTCATTGCAGAAAATCCTGATTTAAGAGCCATCAAAGAGAATCTTAGCCAGAAATGCAACATCCTTATTTTGATGATCTTGAAAAATCTCAATTTTGATTTCAAGCCATTATAAAATAGCATGTGAAGCTTAGCGAGGGAATGTCAAGTTACTCAATTGAAGTTAACCTCATAATGAGCACCTATGATGTAGACATTTAAAGAGAATCTCAAATATATGAGTGATATTGTAAAATATCTGTGAAAATGAAGTGCTTGAGGCATTGTAATAAGATTTACTTACATAATGACAAACTCTCAGATCCGCAATTGTAATAAGATTTACTTACATAATGACAAAATTTGAGGCATTGTAATAAGATTTTCTTACATAATGCATTTTTGGGGCAGCAATTATCATGTATCCAAACCCTCAGATGCACAATTTATCTCAAGATAAACTCACTCCACCATTCCAAACCAAAACCTTTATTTTATGCAATATTTTATCAAACCCTAGGGTGAAACCTCATTTTTCATGCCCTTTTCCATTAAAATCTACAGGGGCAGCAACATAAACCCCATAAAAATTATTCCCTTTCACTTACAAATTTCTTGTTTGATCCTACAAGATCACGTTGGGCCCCTCTAGAAAAACCTCTCTCGGTTTTTCTTTTCTCGGAGTGGTTTTCCTATGGCAGCGGATTTTCACTTGATGGAAAAATTGTCAAAATCAAACTGTGCAAAGTTGCAAAGTGGTGCAACTTTCATTTCGCAACTTGTGTGACCAAGGAAACTATTCCAACATGTCCGAATAGGTATTTTTATGCTAAGCATGGTCCTCTTTCGCACCAAAACACATGAAATCGCTCTGAGCTATGTTCCACCAGATCAATCCCTTAAGGGTCCAAAATGCAAAATGGCTGCAAAATTCAACATGCTATTACTCGGATACCGTGATGCTTAGAAACTTCTCATATGATCCTAAAATATTTTTTTGGGCCCCTCTACAAAAACCTCTCTTGGTTTTGGCTATCTCAGAGTGGTTTTCCTGTGGCAGTGGATTTTCACTTGATGGAAAAAGCATCAAATGCAAGCAGTGCAAAGTTGCGAAGTGGTGCAAATTTCATTTTGTAGCTTGTGTGACCAAGCAAACTATTCCAAAATGTCTGAATAGGTATTTTTATGCTAGGCATGGTCCTCTTTTGCATTGAAATACGTGGAATCACTCTGAGCTATGTTCCACCAGATCGATCCCTTAAGGGTCCAAAGTGCAAAATGGCTTTAAACTTCAAAATGCTATTACTTGGATATCGTGACACTTATAAAATTCTCACCTAATCATACAAGATCAAATTAGGCCCCTCTAAAAAAACCTCTCTCAGTTTTTCTTATCTTGGACTGGTTTTCCCGTGACGGCGGATTTTCACTTGATGGAAAAAGTGTCAAAATCAAGCTATGCAAAGTTGCAAAGTGGTGCAAATTTTGTTCTGCAACTTGTGTGACCAATCAAACTATTCCAACACATCTGAATAGGTATTTTTATGCTAGGCATGGTCCTCTTTTGCACCGAAACATGTGAAATCGCTTTGAGCTATGTTCCACCAGATCGATCCCTTAAGGTTCCAAGGTGCAAAATGGCTGCAAACTTTAGCATGCTATTACTCGGATACCGTGATGCTTAGAAACTTTTCATCTAATCCTATAGGATTGTGTTGGGCCCCTCTACAAAAACCTCTCTCGGTTTTGGCTATCTCAAAGTGGCTTTCCCGTGCCGACGAATTTTCACTTGATGGAAAAAGCATCAAATGCAAGCAATGCAAAGTTGCAAAGTGGTGCAATTTTCATTCTACAACTTGTGTGACCAAGAGGAATGTTCCAACACATCTTAATAGGTATTTTTACACTAGGCATGGTCCTCTTTTGCATTGAAACACATGGAATCACTTTAAGCTATGTTCCACCGGATCGATCCCTTGAGGGTCCAAAGTGCAAAATGGCTTTAAATTTCAGCATGCTATTAATTGGATATCATGACACTGAGAAACTTCTCATATGATCCTACAATATTGCATTGGGCCCTATAGAAAAACCTCTCTTGGTTTTGGCTATCTCGGAGTGGTTTTCCCATGGCGGTGGATTTTCACTTGATGGAAAAAGTATCAAATTCAAGACATGCAAAAGTTGCAAAGTGGTGCAACTTTCGCTCTGTAACTTGTGTGACCAAAATAACTTCCCCAAAATGTCTGAATAGGTATTTTTATTCTAGGCATGGTCTTGTTTCACACTGAAACATGCAGAATCACTCCGAGCTACATTCCACTAGATCGATCCCTGAAGGGTCCAAAGTGCAAAATGGCTACAAACTTCAGAATGCTATTACTCGAATATCGTGATGCTTAGAAAATTATTGTCTAATCCTATAGGATCATTTTGGGCCCTCTACAAAAACCTCTCCCATCTTTTGCTATCTTAGAGCATTTTTCCCGTGGTGGCGGATTTTCACTTGATGGAAAAAGCATCAAATGCAAGTAGTGCAAAGTTGCAAAGTGGTGCAACTTTTGTTCTGCAACTTGTGTGACCAAGTGGACTATTCCAACATGTCTTATAGGTATATTTTTATGCTAGGCATGGTCCTCTTTTGCACCAGAACATGTGGAATCACTCCGAGCTATGTTCCACCGGATCGATCCCTTAAGGGTCCAAAGTGCAAAATGGCTAAAATCTTCAGCATGCTATTACTTGGATACCATGACACTTAGAAACTTCTTGTCCAATCCTACAAGATAGTGTTGGGACCCTCTAGAAAAACCTCTCTCAGTTTTGGCTATCTCGGAGTGGTTTTCCCGTGGCGACGAATTTTCACTTGATGGAAAAAGTGTCAAATTCAAGTTGTGCAAAGTTGCAAAGTGGTGCAACTTTCACTCTGCAAATTGTGTGACCAAAATAACTACTGCAACATGTTCGAATATGTATGTTTATGCTAGGCATGGTCCTCTTTCACACTGAAACATGCGGAATCACTCTGAGCTACGTTCCATCGGATCAATCCCTTAAGGGTCCAAAGTGCAAAATGGCTGCAAACTTCAGCATGCTATTACTTGGATACCGTGATGCTTAGAAAATTCTTGTCTAATCCTAAAAAATTGTATTAGGCCCCTCTACAAAAACCTCTCTCAGTTTTTGCTATCTCAAAGTGGTTTTCTCATGGTGGCGGATTTTCACTTGATGGAAAAAGCATCAAATGCAAGCAGTGCAAAGTTACAAAGTGGTGCAACTTTCATTCTGCAACTTGTGTGACCAAGCGAAATATTCCAACACATCTGAATAGGTATTTTTATGCTAGGCATGGTCCTCTTTTGCACCAAAACATGTGGAATCATTCCAAGCTATGTTCCACGGGGTCAATCCCTTAGGTTGGAGGAGTCTAAAGTTGCAAATTTGTAAGTTGCTTAAAGCAAAAAATTTGAAATGCAATGGTTACTTGTTTTGAAAGTTGGTTTTTAGTTAGTTGAGGGTGTGGATTAGTTAGAGAAGGTGTAAAACACTATGTAAATCCTTGAGAGGCTCAAAAGGAGGTTTTTGATGAACTTTTGGAGAAGATCTAATAAGAATTATTCACACTATTCTCTATTTTTTAGGTTTTTTATACAAACTTGTTGATCCCGTACTTGGTATGACCTCCAGCTTCTTGTATGGTTCCAAGGCTGACATGGATTTAAAGAGGGTTGAGTTCACAAGATCCCATCTCTCATGATAATGAATGGCCCACTTAGCACTCATTGCATCTAGGTGATGCTCATAGAGGTGAGGCACTAGGCCTTCTCGGGAGGTCACCCATCCTAGTACTACTCCAGCTCAAGCACTTAACAACAAAGTTTTTTCCCCAAGGTTAAGCCCACTTAGCTTGCAACCCCATTTGCAAAACCTTCAGCGAGTGTTGTGCCTTATGAAACATTCATTATAGAGCCCCTTTAGCTCATCAGTTGATAAGTAGGAGGTATTTTGTACAATGTGTCAAATTATGATATTGCTATCAGGATTCAATTGAGTAGTTTTCGTGTATAAAAGAGAATAAGAAGGGAAGATCAGGGTAATCAATTTACAAAATTATTTTTATTATTGAATTATCTACTGTGGGATTGGTCTATATGAGAAAAAATTTATAATATGGGAGTATACGTTTCAAGCATATAATCCGGAAAGGACTCAAAGTAAGATGCATGAGTACAAAGTATCGACCAGGAAAGATATCCCAATTCTCAAGGCCTATATATCAATGATAGGAAGATTCATATTCAAAGCGAGCACATGAATCTAATTGATTAATTAGAAACAACTACTATATTTATTTATCAAATTGCCATTATCAAATTAATATTTGAATTAGACTTCATATTCAGAATTTATTTCATTTATAATTTGGGGACTCCGTTATCTATCTTAATAATATTGGATGACAACCTTTTTCAATCCAATAAGAAATAAATAAAAAATCTATTGATCCAGAGCTCCAGTCATTACAGTGGTATTAGAGCAAATGAACCTGCTAGCCTTTGGGTATTGCAACAAATTGACTTTCCATTGGAAGCATGGAAACTGATGATAGTGGCTGGCAAGATTAATTTATGAATCAAGTAGTAAGCTTAGTAGTTTATCTTAAAGGAATGCCATTATGGTCACATTGAAAATAATAGAAGAATGTTTAGGCTTTATTGAGTTGTCATTTGTAGTATTAGATATATCTCTAGCTTTTACAATATTGCACATGATTGCAGACAGTTTCAAAGATATAGATGACATCAATAGTTCGCATTACTCAAGAAGGATGAACATCTTAAAGACATTTGTGGAAATCAGGAAAAGTAACCTTCTTGTGGACTTAGGGTTGCAATATTTGATCTACAACATGTTCCATCATTTCTTCAGTAGGATTAAGAACACAAATAATGAAGGTGTGTTTGCAGCCATGAAAGATTATGGTTCGAAATATCCAGAAGAGTGATGTTTTATCTCGACCAACCATATCTATACTATGGTTTATTTAGAAACAAGGATGGGTTCTCTCTTCATCGGCATATAAATTATTCCTCAATGTGTTCACACCTGTGTTACAAGACTTGGACTCGGGTTCGAAGCCCAGACTCGACAAATAGAAAATCCTAAGAAATTCAAAGATTTTTAAGGATTTAAAACTTGTTTCATGCACCGTTTAATAAATAGACCTTAAAGACACAATAGCATTATCAAATAGAAATTACTATGATCCCATACACAAACATACATCAATCACATAAGTATAAGCGCAAATTTTAGTTGAAGGAAATAACACGTTTAGATATATAAATATTGTGATATTTCTATCAAGATTCAATTGTGTAGTTTTACAAGTCAAACTCATTGACCCATGATTCATGAGTAGTGGTTCATAAGAACCCATCTCTCATGATAACGAATGGTTAAAAAGGAGGAAGATAAATCTTCATACATTTCTTCTATCACAAATGAGATAAGTGCTTGGTTTCATGAAGGTCATGAGGAAACCATTAATGGGGAGTGGATACATGAAGAACCGATGGAGAATGATAATGGCTTCAAACCTTCTATAAAGGATAATTTTTTTCGTTTCAACGATGCAAGAGGTTTTTGGTTTGACTACCAAAATGAGCCTATGAAGAATGCATGTGAAACTCCTGTGGACCTTGAGGGTGTTGTTACTCCATCTCAAGGATCGTGCATTGAGGATGACATAGATCAATGTTAGGGCTAACCAATTAATAATTATACACATGAATAAGTCAAGCATGTACATGTCAATAAGGGAAGTACAAGTACTCAAAAACATGTAAGCCTCAAAAAGTATACACAAATTAAAATAAAGTATATGCAAAAATACAAGGTATACACATGAAAACATGTAAGACACAAAGTATACATTCAAACGCACGTAAGTCACAAAGTATACACGTAAGTTGTAAAGTATACACTTGAATACATGTAACTCATATCTTTTGAACCATCAATTTAGAATGCAAATATGGACAGGTATCGATAAAAGATATTTGTATTAACCAAATAGCCATGTAGGAATACATCAATATATGTACAAAATATCCATATAGGCTTATGAGAATGCCATATAGGCATACAATGTCAAATATGTCCAATAAAAAATATGTTCAAAACTGCCATGTAGGCATACAACAAAGGGCTCTAGAATCAAAATTCATTGCTCTCCATGCTTTGGAAATAAAATCTTTCCCTTTCCTTTTCAATCAAATGGTGATAGGTCTGTCACTTGTTTTTGCTGTGCTTGAGGAGTGCTCCTGCTGCTCCTCCTAGGGTTTAGTTCATTGTGAAGTTTTAACTGTTACAATAAGAAGTAAAGACATGAATATATAAAAATTACATTATAAAAAATGGTATATTTGACAATATAATCACTTATCTCCATCTCACGATCTCTCTCCACAAGGGAAATTTTCTCACACCCATGCTCAGGTGTGCACAAGCCCTGTATAAACCATACAAATAGAAATTAAACTACGTGAATCAATAATGGTTTGATTTTTCACTAACTAACATCTATGACAACAAATGTAAATGTAAATTTACTAATTTTCCTCATACCTCTCCTGTCAAAGCCATCAAGGATTGTATAGCAGATGTCACACCAATATCCATTTCCCTCATCACATTCAGAGGTGTATCGTCGTGCAACATCTAAAAATAAAACAACGTAATCAACAATGTGCATATAAACTCCACAAATCTATTAAGTACTTGATTTATTAGTTAAACTCTTTATTCTATTACCTCCGTGTAGGTTTGAGTAAATCCATCACCATTGGGAAGTGTTTCATCAAAACCTCCAATATTAGTCTATTCAACATCCAAAATTGCATATTAAATTACCATTCATAAAACAATGCTATTAAGATGCAATAAATTTATAATTGTTTACTAGTTACATACCCTAGTGATAGGTGTAATGTAGAAATAAGTTGGTGCGGGGCCAGTGTATCCAATCTCAACACTGTGACCCTGCAATTTTATTAAAATCATAAAAAAAATTAGTTAATCTTGCATTTCAAAATCAAAATTTAATAAATTAAATTCAATGAACATGCACTAACTTTTACCTGACTATCAATGCCATATGCCTAATGAAAAAGTTCAGCTGCCCTCTCCATCTCCATAGCTGCAAATGGATCCTACGTACCAGTCTCCTAAGTGTTGATGGGGTCATATGAACAAGTAGCCCCGCAAGATTGGCACACATGTGTTCGAAGGCCACCACTCGAAGACTCCCTTGGATGGCGCTATAGAATAGGGCTAGTATGATGGATGACACTCTGGGTCAAAGTGTTGATCGCCTGCAATTTCTCTATGTCATCACTTTCCTTCATGATGGAAGGCATAACAATGTGCTCACGAGGTGGTCTAGCGAGAGCTCGTCTACCTTGCCGCATAGGATTTGGCTGTACACCAGGTCTATCCTGAGCTGACCCCCACCTCTCCCCTAGAAATCCCTCATATCAAAATAATTTGGGATCTTGTTCAATATGAACTCACTCTATAGTTTCCTAAGGAAATATTGTGGGACCTCACAATTTTTGCACGGTGGGTAATCAAAGACCATGTACCACCTATCATAAAACTGGTCCCTAATCTGTTGGTGGTGACACCAATGGATAGGAAACCTCTTCGCATTGAGGGTAAGATTTTTATTTTTGTGTGGGTTGGTGAATAATGAGCACAAATCACCTTTTGTAATTTTTAAATCCTTTACATCCTTGTATGATATTTTATTTGCATAATAATCCCTAGCCACCTGCCTCCTATCTTGCCATCTAGTTAATTGTTTGCTAATTGAATTTACATTTTTTAACATATCTTTTATTGAATTTGCTAGGGTCATTCTTTCTATGGTTGAACCATTTGGATCACTCAAACTACTGATCAAATCCTCAATTTTCTTTTTGTTGTTCTCAATTTCACTCATTAAATTTTGTTGAGTGCCAGGAGGGGGTTGAGTGATTGGTGGAGGAGGTTGATGTTGTGGTTGATTTTGATCTTGAGGATTTGGTTGGTATTCCTATTGAGGATTTGGTTGGTCCTCCTATTGAGGATTTTGAGGGTTTGCAGGTTGATTTGCATCTCCTAAAAATTCAAACAAATATATATCAAATTCAACCTAAAACTAACAAATTCAACCTAAAACTAACAAATTCAAAATGAAAACCATAGAATCCTTACCTCTCACAGCTCCTCCTCATCGTGGAGCCATCGTTGTGAAGAAATATCAATTGTTGGTGAATAAATTTGTTGAATTCCTCCTCCTAGAACATGAGCGTGAAATTGTGGGGGTTTTGGCCACGGCTGCAAAAAAAAAAAAATAGTCAAAATGCTAATGATAGATTTGCATTTCTTTTTTTGCTTTTAATAGTCAATAATGCGAGCGCGTTATAATGTGCTCCCGTTATCGTTTTGTAGTTTTCGAGCCTCAAGCTCAGCATAATGAGCCATAACGCGAGCGCATTATAACGCGCTCATGTTATTGATTTTCAATTTTTTTTTTGGAGGGTGTCCATGAAATTGCTACCCATTTCCATGCACCCGCCCATTGGAAGAATTTGTGTAATGTTGATATCATTGGATGGAGTGAAAACAATATTTGGATCTTGATGTGTAGGGGAGTCTATCCTAGCATGCTTTGGATCGAGAGATTGACATGACTCATTGGATGTTGAAGATATGATAGAATAGGATGATTGGATGGAATTTTTAACTTGAGTGAAAGAATCTTGAGGTTTATTTTGGCTTATGGTGGATGGAGATAAATGTATGATATGATAAGATTTCTCAATATAATTTTTATTTAAGGACTTAGATTTGGGCTTATTGAACTTTTGTATAAATTCAAAGACATTGAACTTGGATGATGTAGTTTTTGGTGAAGAAGGTCTCATGTTCATTGTTTAGTCAAGAGGATATGGGTAGATGTCTAGTAGCAGATATCTTTCTGTGGTTTCTCTTTCCATGTCTTGGAATTGTTGTTGAAGGTTTTCCATCTACTGAGTTAAAACATTCAATTGATCCTCATCTATTTCAGCCATGGTGGTTTGAGTTTAAATTTTTTGTTCTTCAGATTTTTAGTCTTCGTGACCTTGTCAAAATGGACATACAAACGTTATTATTTCAATAAAATTTTGATCTTAGTTTGGTATAGTATCAAGGATATTAACTCAAGTCAAATAGAATGATAGATTCTATTTATTAGACTAAGTTGATAAGCTTGATTATACAATTTTGTTTCTTTGATTTAGGATGAATGATCCTAAAACTTAACTTACTAATCAAATGTGTTTGATTGAGACACTTTTGGATGGTAGATCTTGGTTTGATTTGCACAAATTCACTTATAAATTTTAGTTTATGCAAGTTTAAGACTTTGTTTTTATTTAGGAAAGTTTATGTTCTGATAAAAATACAAATTTTGATGTTTAACTGTCTGATAGGGCTTCCGATAGCTTTTTTTTTTCTTATTTTCTTTGTGTTTTTCAGGATGATCTTATCTGAATTAATGTATTGAACACACAGCAAGCATTTATAAAATAGTTGTTTTTAAGTGCCAGAATCTAAACAATAAGTGTATGTTCAAGAATCAAACATGATCCTCCTTGATTTCCACTAGTTTTTGACAAAGAAATACACTTCAAGCAGACTCACTCTTAAGGTCAAAAAGGTCATCTTTATACTCAACAACCCACATCTTAAAATTGCATCAACTCACATAGCCATGTCACCCCCTAGAGGGTGCTCGTGTTTTTGTCTTTTCAAGGCGCATACTCAAGGTCAGATTTATCGATCCCTTGAGCAAATGGTCCTTGGAAATTATATGGTGAGTGTCTTGGGGGCAAATGTTTCCCTCCCCTTGTACTATGAGTATTACAATGTCTGGTTACTGACTCAGCTGGATTCTACACTATGGTTCTTAGATAGGGTTTCTATGTGGTGCGACAAATGATAAACTCCCTCAGGATACCTCCCAACCCTTAGAACAAAGGCTTTGGGGATGGTTATCTTACACACTACCGTTGAGTTGGACTTTCATCAACAAATCGCATTTGATTATAGTGGGTTGGAATCCTTGGCTTTAGGCATTCCCACTTAGGTCGTTCCCATAGGGTGAGTACTTTTTCCCACTACGATAGGCCTTCTGAAGGATTTAAAAAGCATAAATTGCATGAAAATAAAGGATGAGTCTGGCCTTTTGATCACCCAATTAAGGGGAGCACATAAGACTATCACCACACAAGCATAGTAACCAATGTTCAATTTTTAAATCCAAAAGACAATTTTATATTCTAGGTGAAGATATTGCTTCATAAAAGTCATGATGTTAATTTTAACTGATATAGCAAATGTATGATGACTATCCTAGGATTGATATATTTTAAACCAAGTGACTACCCTAGGATTGGTTCTTTTTAACCAAATTTGATAAAGCTTGTGTAGATGGTTAATTTTAAGCCCAAAGTAATGCTAGTTGGTCCTAAAGCATGAATTAAAAATAACATATGATGGGTTATTTTCACATGAGTGTTTGAAAACATTATTATAATGCATATCAAATGTTTTTTTTTCTTTCACTTTAATGCTCCATGTTCCTCTTAAAACCTTCAATAAATTCTCAAAATGTTAAATGAGATCAAGAAATAAGAAGATATAAGGGTTAGATGAATGATTAAGCATAAAAACCCTAAAACTTAGACCAAGTTACAATGTGATTTGACTTTCAATGTAAAATTGAAACTTTTAACTCAAGAAAGACCTTTGTATGACCAAGATATGGCTATTTTAAGATTGATTGTCAAAGCGCTAAAACAGACTGCAAAAGCGTTATTTCAACTGTGGATGCGCTAAAAGATAGTGCATAAGTGCTAAAAGAGAGTGTCGAAGTGCTACTTTGGATACAAAAGTTCTAAAACAGAACTTAGAAGTGCTAAAATAGAGTGTGAAAGCGCTACTTTGGATACAAAAGTGCTAAAACAAACCTCATAAGCGCTATAGTTTTCGTCGGAAGCGTAAAAAAATCTCTTGATCACGCTAAAATGAATATGCCAGAATCCTATATGACACTTTTCAGAGAAATTTTGTGAAATATGGGGTTATGCCCCACAATGGGTACCAAATTGTAAGTGTGAATAAGTAGAAAGTAAAATAACACTTCTTGATTAGACATTATATCAAATATTTTACAAATTAAACTAGTTTAAAGAAAGAATCTACTGAAAGTGTCATATTGTCTCCTATGTTTAAAGTTTTATTAAATCATAGAGGGCTCTCAGATTTTTATAAGCTCTGCGACTATTAAAATTCCAATCTAAAGAATAGAGTGATGCTAAATGTATTGACAAAATCCTATATGATAATATCTAAATGATAATGGAAACTACTGTAATCTGAATTGACATGATACTATGATGATGAAGCTACAGTAAAACTACTTATGCGACCGTGATATGAATCTAGTGATGCTATGATGCTAAGATACTATTGCTTGATGGCTTGATTTCTTTCCTGCAGAATAAGATTGCACAAAGATGGGATCCATTTCATGTATTGTGAAGTTGTATTTATAGATTTCCTGGTAACACATTTGCATAGAGGCAACAAAGTAGAGACTTGGATTCAATCTAGAGGATTGAATGGTGAGAGATGGAGAGATTGGATCTGATTATGTGAATGGTTCCTCCCCATGAAAGCATCAGGCAAGAGGATAGGAAAGATCAGAGGGAGAAGATTGAGACGATCGCTTGCAAGCTTTCTTATAAATTCTAGACACATTTAATTTGATATATGAAATTTGATTTGATAGGTGAGTAAATAGAGGAATTTATGATTTATGCTTTTATTTAAAAATTTTGATTTATTTAAATTTAGCAAAAGGGGAATAAATAATTTAATAAAATAAACTATAGAAAATGTTTATTAAATTAAAATAGAAGAAATATGATAATTAAACAATGAAGTATTTAACCTTTGTTTAATTTATTAAGATTGAATGATGTGATTAAGATAGAATAAATAGGGGAATTTGATAATTAAATAAAATAAAGTATTTAATTAAGATGAATTAATAGCAATACTAGAAGAATTTAAATAAGAATTTAAACGTGAATTATATAAATAAATATTTCTATTTATTCGATAGTAGAGGAATTTAGGGTAATTAATCAAATAAGTTGTATTTAATTAATTAGATTCCCTAGACCAATTTTAGGTGTATACAAATACCATTGACCCTGTCAGGTTTAAGCTACTGGTAAATGGTCATTGCCTAAGACTGTATCACAAGCCAACTTCTAAAGAAGATTTCTTGCAGCAATTCACTCAACATGCAACACCTGAACTTCATGCAGCCGAAGGAAATGGACCTAGTGTCCCTTCTTCCAGCTAATTAAGGTATGTCACTTCTCATATTAAAGATTCTCACTTTAGGGGGGTCCACTTCTTCACCCATCCATCCATTCATTCCACCTTGCCACCATCATTTCACTTCACTTCATTTCATTCCACTTCATTCTACTCTGATTTCATTAATTTCTCAACTGATTTGTTGAAAAGTGACTGGTACTTTTTCCATGATCTTTGCAATAAATCTTCCAAGAATTTAGGTACATGTGCATCAATTGTTATATCTTAATTTTATTTTAGTGCATTTATTTAATTGTTATGAATTAATATGGAGTGTTCGCCATAACATGCAATTATTCCATGTCCCCATCAAATTGGCATTCCACCTCACATTTGAGGACACGTGTGCAAATTTAGGTTGGGGGGGGACATGTCAATGCCATGTCTGCATGTCTATCCATACTGGTTCACATTAACAAAATTTAAGTTATTAAGACAATTCAAATTCTGAGTGAAATGATGGTTGGTATGTGCAAAATGCAAATCCTTCGCCACCATTTTCCTTAATCATAGCCTATATTTATTACTCCTTTACTGCTTTAATTGCTCCTATCATAATATTAAGCCAAAAAGGTAAAATTCAGATGACACCAACATCAAAAATTTAGTAGATTTGCAGGAAGGAGAGTTTGGAAATAGAAGTTTGGAATTTAGACAAGGATTGCAAGAAGAAAAACTTTGCAGAGTGACTATTTGATTGCAGACAATGGGAGGTGGGTTGATTTGAAATGAACCCATGGTTCACGATGTATTACTACAAGATGCAACTTTCCTGGATAAGTTTAGAAACTGTGGATGGCTAGATTATTTCTTAAAGCTGAATGGTTTTGATGAAGATGTTGCATTAGAATTCACCCAGACATTTTCTGAAGGAAAGGCCATGGTAAAAGGGATGGAAGTCATAGCTACAGAAGAAATAATTATAGAATTTACAAGGTTGCCTTCCGATGGTGAAAATTACCCTGCTACTAGGGATGCCAAGTTGGTTAGGGCCAAATTTACAAAACCTAATGACCCTCCATTGAGCGTGGAAAAACAAGGAGCAAAGAGGACTTCTCTGCATGAGCTATGGAAGAAAGTAGCAATTTATGTTGTCAAGTATATCACTTGCGAAGGTTGCTAGTCAAATTTACATTTTGTGCATTTTAAGGTCCTGAACCACATGAGGCACGAAAGGAGAATGAATGTTCCCAACATGATATACCACATTCTTTCAATCATGGCAGCTGAGACCTAGAAAGGTAGGGACAATTTCATTTCCCACCATTATCTGATCAAATTATTAGTTGAAAAGTCTCTGCATGATGTGTTCGATATTTCTTGGGAAGAATTTTTAATTATTGATAAAATTAGACCAAAGCATTTGCGAGCTAGGGTTTTTCCTCAACCTCATAGGGTTGGGAGGAGAAGGAGCAATGTTGAGGCCACTCCTGGTGCCTCAACTTTTGATGCAAGCCCTACTGGAAACCCTCCTACAGCCAAACAAACTATTGAGATTAGTTCTTTTGAGGTAGAGAATTCTGATAAAGAGAGTTCCTCTCTTGATTGTGAGGATGATGTCCCTCTGGGCACCCTAATGAAAATTAGGGCACATAAATAGAAGGAATAACTAAAGAAAGGAAAAACTAAAAGAAAAATGGCAAAAAAAGAAGTGCCAAGCTCCAAGAAATGGAAGGCCAACACTATTCTTCCTGTAGCAAAAGAAAAACATGGATGCCCTCCGAGAAAATCAAGATTAGTTGGGCCAGCCTTTAGTGTTCCTCTAGAGGAAATCCATGAACCTAGAAAAATTCCATGGGAGGATGCAAAAGCTCCAATGGAGCAGGTAAATGTTGAAGAAAAGGACGTGTTTGAGTAAGAAACAAATTTAACACTAACAGATCTTGTTGATATTACAGAGCAAGTTGAAAACTAAGTGTGTGAGGAAAATCAGGAACTCCTACAACAAGAGTTCCAATAGCATGAGAAAGAACAAGAATAAGAGGCCCTGGAGATTGAAATGAGAGAATAGACAACACCCCTGTAGCTAGAATTGGCTGAGCAAACAAAAGCCCTACAGTTGGTACTCTACCAAGAGCAAGCACAAGTGCCAGGTAGAATGATGGTAGGAGTACATAGGCCTTCTGATTTTTCAATGAACATAGTAATCATGAATTTATGGAAAGAAATATAAACAAGGGAAAAAAAATGGAAAACAAAAAAATGCAGGTTAAAGAAGGAAATTGAACAAAAAGATGAGGAAATTGAGGATAAGAATGCATAAATTGTTGTTTTGAAAAAGGTGGATGACATGAAAAATTTAGTACTACAAATATTGGAATGCAGGGTTTGTCTGAGGGTCTATGCCTTGTATTTAAAGGAGGGGCATTTTTATTTCAAGCTAGCAAGAATTGTTTTAGGTTTGAACCCCTCCATTGAGACCCCTACTAAATTTTTCAATTATTTTTAGATTGCTCCCCCTAAGATGAATGCCTTGTTGGAAGGACCAAGCCCATTTGAATTTTGAATTCAAATTGAGGGAATATTCCCTTTTGATGCCATGTTGAGAGAAAATAGGCAATTAAATAAATCAAAGTAACTGATTTATTGTGCAAGTTGCATTCTCTAGAGGATTTTAGTGAGAGGGATTAACTTAATCAAAGATTTGATTAATTTAATGAGGAATTAGGAGATGTGACAATTTAGACTTAAATAGATGAATTAATTTAAATCAGAATTTAGAGGAAATGATTTATTAAATAAATGATTTTGATTTATTTAACTAACGAGGAATATGTTAGATTAAATTAAATATTGTTTTAATTTAGTCAATTTAATAAGAGGACTTTAGAGATTTAATTTAAATAAAATGAATTATTTAAATTAACAGAGAAAGATGATTAATTTAATCACCAGAGGAGAAAGACCTAATTAAATAAATAATGATTTATTTAATTAAGGGATGATAGGTGTTAATAAGTTGAGAGTATGATTCAAGATGAAATGATGTTAGTAGGATCAGAATCAGGTGCATGTATATTTTACGTGTCTACATTTTGCCCCTCTTTGAAGCAATGTACTTGTTGCATTGATTCAAAGAATAAACTATTGTGATCAAAGTTCAAAATTTCTTGATTTTTCAAATGCCCCGCTGTTGCCCCAATGAGAAGGATTATGCTGGTATACTGCCCCCTTGAGAGATCGAGCAGAAATGTATGATTTTCCATTCGAGATCGCGATAAAATGTGAGAGGAGTGGTTCAATTGATCAGAGGATGAAAGGTAATTTTGTGATGTAGACAATTCTAATGATGTATAGATAGTCATCATCCATGGGTAGCCTCGTGTATATTTTGATACAACACACTGATTTTAGATAGAAATGTTAGTAAAGCTAGAAGAATAAGAAGAATAAGATGGATGGAAGGAGGATCCACACAAGTTCACATTATTACCGATGATGATGATGTATTGTTTACTAGGAGTTGGGATTTTCAAAGGGCCAATTACTTTATGTTTGATAACACACATAGGTATGATGCATCAAGGTATAAAGGACAAGGATGGCGTTCTACCTAGTGTGATGGACTTTGACTTGTCAATCAGATATGAGTATCCTTGTTCACACTTGACATACAGAAACCTTGCTAGGACAAACCTAACAAAGCAAGTATTCACCAAGTTATTTTACAAGAATATCCAACAAGCACAACAGATAAAAAAGATAATGATCATTGCCCCATTCCTTTCTCTCTAAACCTATTTTATTTAGGCATCATCGAGAGGTCCTTAGAATGAGCACAAAATAAGATAAGTCAATAAAAGACCAAATAAAGCAAACCAAACAAGCTAATGTTCTTCATACCGCTAGCCAAGACTAACTACTCTGGGGTACCTGATGCTTATGTCCATCATAGGAAAGCTTCATCCTAGGACATGTTGTGATTAGGGTTTAGATGGGACTGATTTTGGTGATAAGCTATTGATATTTCGAGTTGACCAGCTTGCTTTCTTACTAATCTAGACTTGAGACTTTGATGATTAAGCGTTCACTTTGGAACCTGCTAAACTTGCTTCTAACTGACTTACCAAAGGGTGAAGGCGACGATTGATTTTATTATGAGTGATGGAAATCATGGGTGAAAGCGAGGTGAAATGGATGCACCATTTTGGATTTTCAGATATTTTGAGGTTGTTTTTGGTATTTTTGAGATTTTACGATGAAAGGACTATCTTAAAGACCTATCCTAGGGGTCTTGGGAGCTGATCCATAGATTAGCCTTGCCTATGTTATACATGCAGAGACCACGTAGTTCGATTGCCAACAAACTGACTTGATGATAAGATGGACAAATGGGTTGCCCTTT
Organism: Sequoiadendron giganteum; assembly: GCA_007115665.2. Classification (NCBI taxonomy): domain Eukaryota; kingdom Viridiplantae; phylum Streptophyta; class Pinopsida; order Cupressales; family Cupressaceae; genus Sequoiadendron; species Sequoiadendron giganteum. The sequence goes on along the minus strand of CM021102.1, from coordinate 254,386,987 downwards.
TATTGCTTTAAGAATTGACCTAAGATGCAGACTTAGATGGGAAAATGGATTGTTGATGTGATGGATGCCTAAAGGACTGACCTAAATGGGCAAACAGATTTCCAATACGATGGACGCCTAAAGGACTGACCTAAATGGGAAAACGGATTGCCAATGTGACTAACGCCTAAGGACTGACCCTAACTGTCTCGAGGGATGATCAAAGATCAACCTTGCCTACATTCAAGCTCAGAGATGACGTAGTTCGACAAGGTGAAAAACTAACAAGACTCAATGATGAATTTTTTGAATATTTTCTGATATTTCGACATGTTTTTGGACTTTTGATGATTTGGATGTTTTTTATTTTTTATTTTTTTAGATGTTTTTGAATTTATTTATTTTTATTTTTTTGGCTTTTCGCATGATTTTGATGATTTGGATATGGATATGTGATGATATCAGTGCTTTGTTTTGGGATTTTGTTGAAAACCAAGCTTAACGTTGATCAATCGGATTGATGGATTGATAGTTTGACTAAGTGTGTTAAGTTAAACAAAAGTGATGATGCACTTGTAAAATCTAGGAAGTTGTGTTATCCTAGAGTAAACTTGTACAAAAGAGGATGGTTTGACTAAGTGTGTTAAGTCAAACAAGTTGATAATGGATTGGATAATTTGACTAAGTGTGTTAAGTCAAATAAGGTGATAATGCACTTGTAAATTCCAGGAAGTTGTGTTATCCTAGAGTAAACTCATGCACAAAATGATAGTTTGACTAAGTGTCTTAAGTCAAACAGGGTGATAGTTTATTGGATCCGATACATCAAGATTGATGAAACTTGATTTGGAACAAAATAGCTTTGATGATGTGATGTTGAAGTACACATTAGATGCAACTGATATTGATCGTTTGGATTGATGTTCGATGAAAGATAAAATTTGATAAGGAACATCTTCTTGTCAAAATATGTCATGGGCTAGTGATTTGGATTTTGGATCACAAGTTCTTCGACTAATTTGATTTCACGTTTTCCAATTTTTGGATCACCACATAAGTTTAGAGGACATAGATCAAGCTTTATTCCCAAAGCAAGATGTAAATATCTGCCCCCAGTGTCTAGCAATGTACGGAATTCCATGGGTGGATTCTTGGATAGATGGATGGACGAATGGATATGGATCATCTTGCGAGAAGATAAAGTGTTCAAAAAGCAGATGCGCCTTTGGATAGTGGTTCAAGGTTCAGATAACGTTGGGTAGGATGGGATCAATGAAAATGACCCATGCCAAGATGTTTACCACCAACAAGTGTAAAGTATGCACCAAACCTTCATCAATATCTAGATAAGGTAGATAGATGGAAATGGGTTGGATAAATGGTTCATGGATGAATAGATTTATGTTGGCTTTATTATGGATGTAATAAGATGCTTTCTTCTGAACTGGCGCACGTAGATGCTCAATTCTACACATGACGCCTATTTTCTAGGTTTTCATCATGGTACCTCTCCAAAGCGCCACCGAAGTGGTTTTCACTAGAGGACGATTTTTCTCTTTACTATTTTCAAACCATTTTTTTATTTTTTGTATTTTTTGATTTTTGATTTTATTATTTTTTTTTGTATTTTTTGAAAGATTTTAAGCTGATGTTGAACCACCTGGTGGTGCTATTGTACATGCTTCTGTTATAACATTCCATCGGTATCCTACTTGAAGAAGCTACTTTGCCAAGATACGTGCACTTGAATGCAATGTTTGAGATCCCTGATCTGCTTTGTTGATACCAGAGTTAACTCTGTCTTTGTGCGCACATCGCGATAGAGTGCATTCTGAATCCTTATGATGAAGGGTCGTTGCCAAAACATGGTCAATGTGAGAATTAGATATCATCCATGGAGGCGTGGATGAAGTGTGTTTAGGGGTAAAAGGTGGATTGGTTGACAGTTTGGAGCCTTTGATTCTCCAAACTTGGGAAGATGAGCAATAATGAGTGGATATGGGAGTGTACATGGAATTAGGACCAACTGCTTGATAGACTTTGTATGTTGCTTGAGAAGCTTGCTTTTGCCTTTGTGGACATCTTTGATGGATACTTTTCCATTTTTGTTTTTTCCCCATAGTTTCTTCAACTAATGGAGTTTGGTAGGGATAATTTTTCTTTGGTATCCAGGTGTATTTGATTTGTCCTTCATGCTTCGCTACTTTTTTTCCTTTGATGATGTTCTTCATGCTTTGATTCAAATATTTATTTTGTTGTTGGTCCCAATTTGTGGATGGGGTGATGGGTGGATGAAGATTTGTGATGTGGCGGGTTGTATTATTGGCATCAGTTTCATCATAAGGATCCTTTGTGTTCCCTATGTTGATGTTTGCTTGAGACGAAGTTGCCCCTAGTTTTGTGGAATTATTACTGATATGTTGAGATCCCTTGATTGTCAAATAACCAAGCCTTGACGCTTAGGATTGCCAAAAATCTGCATTGGTTCAAGGATACCTTGTTCATGTAGGCCTAATCCTCTGCCTTGATAATTCATCTGCTCAAAAAATTTGTTTGCAATGGGATATGAACCTCTAAGGTGTTTAGGACCAATGATGAGATGAGGGATGAAAGGGGTGAATGATATGGGTGTTTTAACTTTTAGGAACTTTGGATCAATGCTAGACTTTAGGATTTGGTTTTGATTTTATTTTGATTGTGGGTAGCTTGACTAGGTGTATTAAGTCAAACAAGATTGTAGTGAAGTTGTAGTCCCTAGGAAGTTGTGTTATCCTAGGGAAACTTGCACAGGTGAGTGAATTGGCTAAGTGTGTTAAGCCAATGTGATTGTGAACTAGTAGACCTTAGGAAGTTGTGTTATCCTAGAGGTGAATTCATGCAAGAGATTTGACTATTTTGGCTAGGTGTGTTTAGCCAAGATAGGGTGATGTTGGTTTTCCAAAAGTCTAGCATGAATGATGTTTCCAAGGTTCCAAAAGTTGTTTGGTGAGATGGATGAAGTGTTTATATTTGATCCTAGATGACCCTATGAGGACTTACTTTCAAGACCAAGGTGATGAAGAACATGATTTTTCCTAAAGGTAGTTCAAACCAAAAGATCAAAGTTCGCATGGAAACCAAATGACTCAAAAGGGACCAAGCACATGTGTGGTTCAATTGTCTTTTATCTTGCTTAGGTTTGATTCTTTTTACCACAAACACTCTTTTGATTATGCTTTTCAAACTGAATGTTTGATACCCTAATTTTATTTCATCCCACAAAGTGCATTATGTGGAAATCAAGGCAAAGGTTTCCTAATGTTTAACCTTATCGAAAACAAATGATGATAGAATCCAAGCACTTAGAAACCTCTAAGGATATGATCCCTAGGGAAAGAAAGAGTGCTTAAATTCATCAAAGGTATTTTTTTCCTAAAAGGGGTCTGAAATTTGGAGGTCTTTGTGAATGTTCATTTTGCAAAAGTTTTGAGGACCAAGCAATGTATATTTCCAAGCAATTTTTTACAACCCTAGGATGATGAGACAATATTTTGTTGGGTTCCCACTTGGATAAATCAAGCTGCGCATATTTGTGCAAATAGCTAAATGCTTGACCACATTGGCTCCCCTCCACGACACACACTTCTCAAGTCAGCCAAGCATTAGTACCCATGAATCTCCCATGGCATACTTTCCATTTCTACAACAAAACCGCATGTATAACGTGGGGTGGCTTCAAAGGACATGACCTTTTGCACCAACAAAATAGATAAGGTTTTGGCCTTTTTCTAAACAAAGGGTTCTAATTTAGGCATTCCATTCATGGGGGATTATCCAACATCGGCGAGAGTCCATTTATGTCCATCTCATCGGAATAATCCTCATGATTCTTGAACTTTCCTCAAGAATCCACACTTATATACCGGTTGGAAGTCGCTTGGCTTTAGCATGTTTCCAATTGGGTCATTCCCTTGGGTGATTACTTTTTCCCACAAGGCAAGCCCTCTACGATAAACAAAAGCGAGTACAATTATTTGTAGTTCGATCAACCTTTGTTTAGAAACAAAGGGAGAACACTCGCAATAAGTTTACTCACACTCGCATGTTTTGTTCAATTGTTAAGTACCCAAATTGAAATGTGGAGGAAATCTTTTATGCAACTTAGTGTCACCAAAAAATAATTTTAATTCTCAAGGTCGCCATGAAACGCGAGAGAAGCGCATACACCTTTTTTAAATGACACTATTTTGCAAAAAAGATTACAAAGCACAAAAAACACATGTTCATTTTAAATCCCTCAAAACAATGATGAGTTCTTTTTAAGCACCAAAGGAAATGCGAGATTGCCTTGTTCAATTGTTAACCTTTAAATAAAAATCTACTATGTTTGTCTAAGGTTCTTTTTAGCCTCTTTGCAACTTTTGAAAAGAAATTTGATTGTTCTTTTTAGAGCCCAAAAAATTTTTTAGTGTCCTAAGAGCATGAAAGTAAAAAAATTCCTTAGAAAGGGATTATAAGTTCTCCCAAAGTGTTTAAAAACACTTGATACAATGATATGATGAATTCATAAAAAACCTTTGGCCTTCGTTTTCCTTCACTTTTGATTAAAAAAAATCCTTTTTAGGCAAATTTCAACAATTTTTAGATTTTTCCATTTTTGGTAATTCTACATCTATAACTTTGAGAGTCCTATTTTTTTCCAAAAACTTTATAAAACTAAAGTAGGATGAGTTGCCAACTAACATTTGAAATTGGAAACATGGACTTTGAGTTATTAATAGAAACAACTTTCAAAAAACTAGGGAAAAACTTTAAAATGTCATTTTGAGGGCCAAGATCAAAGTTTGAAGCCCTGAAAATGTGCCAAGATGGCATCCAACCCATCTTGATGGGTTGCCAAATCACTTGCCACCTCATAAAGAAACCACCTGTAAAATTTCAGCCAAAACCCACATCCGAGTCAAAATTTATGACCTCGGGAAGTTCCTGCATCACAAAAGAAGAAGTTAAAAAACCAAAAAACTATAGGTGCGGTGCAGTTAGCAAAAGCGGTGTAGTTTGGGTAAAAGCGGTGCTATATAGCGTCGTACGGTTGACTTTGGGAGGTGTTCTACAGAAACAAAGAGTGAAAAAGTGGCACGGTAGAGGTAAGCGACGTAGTTTGGAAGCAACGCTATTTGAAATTTTGAATTTGACAGGCGAGAAAGTAGGAGTGGCGAAGTTTGGAGGAAACGTGATGTGATATAGCATTGCGGTTTTGAAAGCAGCACAGTATAGAACCGTGTGGTGGAGTTATTAGATTTAAAAAAAAGACAGGTAGGGAGAATCCGCAGCGAGGTTTGGAAGTTAAGCGCGGGTTAGTATGGCACCGCTTCTCTAAAAGCGGTGAAGTATTGTGCTGCGGTGCTGAAGGCGGTGCAATATAGCGCCGCGCGGCTATGTTTCTTGTGTCTGCAAAAAAAAAAGTCAAAAACTGTGGAATTTTTGAAAAACGTGATTGAATTTTTTATTTAGCCCTCCTTCTAATGCCAAAATGTGAACCCCTATTTTGATACCTACACAAACAAAGCAAACCAACACAATATTAGATCACATGCAAGTTAAAAACAAAGATTCCCCATGAAATTAGATTGAAACATTAACATAGGAAGAAAATGAAGAACAATGCAAATGGAAGTAAATAAATCCTATTTTAATGAACAAACTATCAATCCCATGGGGGAGTTGGTGCCAATTGATGTGTCGAAATTGGCCCTTTCCAAACTCCTTTGTAAGCTTTCTTGATGATTTGATGAGTGATCCACCTTGATGAAGATTCAATCAAACTTCATGATAAAAATCTACATAACCTAGCTAAGAATGTGAAGAAATGGATGAAACTAGAAATGCTTGAAGAAGAAGTTGAGTATAGTAAGTTTACTCAAATTGTGGATGATTGAATGAGAGGAAGAGTCTCTCACTTATAGATTTCCAAAATGGAAGAGAGAGTGAAAATGAGCAATGTGGGATCATTCAACATCCAATGGCCAAGTGCCACTTGTCAAGATGTGAATGGTTGAAGGTTGAGCACATTTTGGTCAATGCACATGATAAATGCCATTGGATTCAAATTTGAATTTTGAATCTGACATATTGGGGGGAGAGAAGAATGGAGTTAATGTCACTTGGCTCAATGCACAAGGACATGTAAGAGGCATTGAATGCCTTGTTGGAAGGACCAAGCCCATTTGAATTTTGAATTCAAATTGAGGGAATATTCCCTTTTGATGCCATGTTGAGAGAAAATAGGCAATTAAATAAATCAAAGTAATTGATTTATTGTGCAAGTTGTATTCTCTAGAGGATTTTAGTGAGAGGGATTAACTTAATCAAAGATTTGATTAATTTAATGAGGAATTAGGAGATGCAACAATTTAGACTTAAATAGATGAATTAATTTAAATCAGAATTGAGAGGAAATGATTTATTAAATAAATGATTTTGATTTATTTAACTAAGGAGGAATATGTTAGATTAAATTAAATAATGTTTTAATTTATTCAATTTAATAAGAGGACTTTAGAGATTTAATTTAAATAAAATGAATTATTTAAATGAACAAAGAAAGATGATTAATTAAATTAAATTGATTAATTTAATCTCCAGAGGAGAAAGACCTAATTAAATAAATAATGATTTATTTAATTAAGGGATGATAGGTGTTGATAAGCTGAGAGTATGATTCAAGACGAAACGATGTTAGTAGGATCAGAATCAGGTGCATGTATATTTTACATGTCTACACTTTCAAATGATATTGACATTCTATATGAGCTGACTATGTTAATTTTGCATGTGATTAATAAATGTCATTTCAAGATGATTATGGATGTGTAGTTGTTGTGTGTGCTAACATTATCATGCAGATAATTAGAGGCTTTCAATTTAGGAAGATTCCACTAGCTGGTCGTGTGTCATACTGGTCAACAAGGTGGTCATTTAATGGAGAGAAGACTCTTGGTGGATGTAGATTACTCATGCAAATCAGATTGTAACTGCCTTGTAATGGTCTTAAATTCTATTGAGCAAGCGTTGGCATTACTTTTGTGCCAGACTTGTGTTAAGGAAAACATGCCTGACATATTATGTGCATGCGTAGCCGCCTCTACTATTTTCTGTGTTTTCCCTAATGTGGCATCCTCTACATCTATTGGAGTTGACCACATTGCTAGGTTTTTAAATAAGGCTCTAATGTTCCTTCAAAGCTCTCTCTTTTTTCCAGCGGAAGAATTTTAATTTGATGATGTAATCGCACTCTTGAGCTTTCTTAGTAATACAGTCATGCTGCTCATTTGTACTCATGTTTTCCAATAAATGAAATGAAGTTATAAGTTCATGCATCTGAGTTTATCTTAGTTTTAGGGAATACTTATCCAAGGGGACCTACTTGGTGAGTATTTTGTACCATACCTTAGTTTATTTTAGTTGTTATTTTCTATTAAGTAATTAGTTAAGAATCCGGCATTGACTATTCTTGCAGCCACTAGAATTCCATTCTATGATTGTTCCTGCAGACAAATCAGAATAAAGTAGTTTCCTATTTGTTCACTCGAACTTTTATTTTTGTCATGCAATTCATTTTAGTCTAGTTATTGGTTGATTTTCAACATTTATGTTATTTCCTTCAAAGAAATTCACTTTCAATATTGTGTCTTTCTTAGTTGTAGGATGAATGTTGCTACTTCAGATTCTTAATGCACATACAGTTTTGACCCATTTCAAGTTTACATCCCTGGGTTGACAATTTAAATGCACTTTCATGATGATTGAGATAACTATTCAAGTTAGATGTATAATCTTTGAATCATAACTATAAAGGCTTAGTTGTTAAAACATTATAAGACGTCGACAACAAGGATGGAGGTGATATGAGGAGACAAGATAGACCTTATCGATAGTGTTGGAAAGTGTGCCTCAATCTTACTAGCTTGAACCTCCTGAATGAGAAAATTGGTGAGACCCTTAGAATGTCTTGTCAATGAGAAGTTGTGTTCTAAAGTCCTTAAAGGATCAGATTGGTGTGATTGAAGACTTGTCTCGCCGACTACAGTTGATTGACCTAACTTGTATAGTCAGTGGAACACCTTCTTCTCTTGTCCGATGGAATAAGTTACACCAACGGGTGATCATCAGTGAGAGTCTGGCTGATGGTTCTCCGTCGGCCTAACCTTGGTGCTCGGTGAAGTCCGTAAACATTAGATCAACGATGTTAGTTAGACTAATGGATCAGAATTGGTGGGACCTGGGTCCTGTCTCGCTGACGGGTGTGATCGGCCTAACCTAAATGGTCAGTGGAAGTTATTTCATCCTCGGTCGATAGAAGTAGTTAGCCCGATGAGGGTGGATTGGTGTAAGTCCTTTCGATGAACGCCATCGGTAGAACATACATTGTCAGCCAATATTTTGGTGCATTCTTCTGATAGTATGAGCTAGACTAATGGGTCTATTTTCGACATGAGTCCTACCAATGAGATAACTTGGAGGGAAATTCATCAGTGGAACATGAACTATCGATGGAACATTGGAACACATCCACTGAGGCTAAATGCTAGCTCGATGGTCTCCATCGATGTGAATCTAGCCGATGAACTTGAAGGTGAGCTGTATCGAAAAGAGTGTTGACTTGGTTGGACAAGTGCTAACTACTGATGTGTTTGATGGTTATTGGAGAGTTGTGCTGAGTAGGCAATGATTTTCCATTGTCTAGTAAGATCGACAGTTACTCTATAGGGAAGCTAAATTGAATTGTTCTTGGTTAGTGAACAAAATCGTTTTCTAAAGATTTGATCAAAATAAGATTGCAGGTTGCTATGCAACGTACTGTGATAGAGGAACGTTTTTTTATTTTGATGGATGATCATTTTAGAAAGTCTATGGTATACATTGTATGTTGATGAACATTGTAAAAATGTATTAGTGATTTAGTTCTGTGAAAATTTGATTAGATTTTTTTGTTGCTTTGAGATAACATCTATGAAGGAGAGTGTGAACATTGTATGTAATTCAATTTACTATAATACAAGTTAATTTATTTGGTGTGGTGGGTTTTTTCTCCCGTAAGGGTTTTCCCACGTAAATCTGGTGTCGAGTTCTATGTGTGGTCTTCAAATTGTCTATTCTTTTATTCCTATTAATGTGCATCTTTAATGTACTGTAATTGAAATTGAACCCCTTTTTGCACTATAGCCCTTTGAGTTAGCATTAGGAAGGTGATTTCGTACATTTTTTTCCTAACAAGTGGTATTAGAGCTTGGCCAGTTGTGTTATCCTTGTGGGTAGGGTTCTTTTTTTGTGTTAATTCTTTTATGGGAGTCTTGTAGAGGTGTCAGGTAAATTTGATTGCCGATTGAGATGGCAAGTACATAAGGAAGAATTGAGATTGATAAATTCAATGGCAGCAATTTTGAGTTGTGGAAACTCAAAATGGAGGATCTATTGTTTGATCATGATCTTTGGGTCGCTATGTCTAGAACGAAACCTTCAAGCATGAAACAAGAGGATTGGGATCTTGCACATAGAAGATCCAAAGGTTTGATTAGACTTTGTCTTGCAGACTATGTGCTTTTGAATGTTCATGAAGAGAAGACTTCAACCTCTTTGTGGAAGAAAATTGGTGACATTTATCAAGGCAATTCCTTGGTAAATAAGCTATTCCTGAAGAGAAAGTTGTAGTCTTTGAAAATGGATGAAGGAACATTTGTGGTTGATCATCTAAATGCATTCAATATGATCCTTGCAAAGTTAACATATGTTGGTGTAAAGAATGATGACAAAGATCATTGTATTCTTTTGTTATGTTCCTTGCCTTACTCTTGGGATCATTTAGTAATGGATATTGGGAGCACAACAACCGCTTTCAAAATGAAAGATGTCGTTGCTTCATTTTTGTCAAAAGAAATGAGAAGAAAATCTTTTGAGATGGAAAAGGAGGCTCTTGTTGTTCATGGGAGATCGAAAGAGAAAGGAAAGAATAAGGACAAGAAGTCAAAATCCAAGTCACAGGGGAGATCAAAGTCTCCTAGAAAAAATTCCAAGGTGAAATGTTGGAACTGTGGGCAGCTTGGTCATGTCCGTAAGGATTGCAAAGAGGAGAAAAAGAAGATAAAGAACTCTTCGGAAAATGATTCTTCTCAGAGTGATGGTGATAACTTCACTACAACCTTGGCAACTCAGGCATCAAATGATGTTTGGCTGATTGATTCAAGTGCATCTTTTCATATGGTATCTCATAGAGAATGGTTTTTGAAGTATGAGAACTTTTATGGGTGGAAAGGTGTATCTGGCAAGTGATTCAACTCTCCAAATTGTTGGTCATGGAAGAGTCAGAATTCAGTTTCTTGATGGAAGAATTAAGGGAATTGATGGTGTAATGCACATCCCAGGTATGGCTCAAAATTTACTCTTTGCAAGCAAACTGAATGATGTTGGAGTACAAGTTTCATTCTTGAGTGGTGGCTATAAAATGACTAGAGGCTCGATGGTGCTGGCTAGAGGTGCTCGAATTGGTACCCTGTACAAGTTGGATGCACATGCTATCAAATGTAACAGTGTCTCTGGAAATTCAAGCAAGTCTGCTCATGTAGAGAAGGAGACTAAAGTCTCTGTAGGGGAAAACGCTTTGCAAATGAAACTCCCAACTAAGAAGACCATGCTCTAGCATCAAAGGCTAGGCCACTTTGGTGAAAAAGGCTTGAAAGTCTAGAAGAATAGAAACCTGGTAGAAGGGCTTGATGATTATAACCTTGAGATCGATTTTTTTTAACATTGCATTTATGCAAAGCAACATCATGTTTCATTTTATTCTCATCTTCATAAATATTCTAGTGTTCCAGATTATATTCACTCTGATGTTTTTGGTCTAGTTAATGTACCTTCATTATTGAAATCTAGATATTAAGTTTCTTTTATTGATTATTATTCGAGAAGGGAATTTGTATACTTTCTAAAAAGTAAATCTGAAGTGTTTAGTCAATTTAAAGAGTTTAAGAACTTGGTTGAAAATCAGACTCATAAGAAAATTAAACGTGTGAGGATAAACAATGGTGGTGAGTTTTGTTCTGCATATTTTGAAAGGTATTACAAAGATCATGGAATTAAAAGGCATAAAACAATACCGTACACTCTATAGCAAAATGGAGTTGTTGAAAGATTAAACATGACGTTGATGGAGAGAGAAAGAAGTATGTTGAGTAGTGTTGGTTTGGAACAAAATTTATGGGTTGAGGTTGTGGCTACAACATGTTACTTAGTGAATTGATCTCCCTCTTCAGCACTTGTTGACAAAACTCCTATGGAAGATTGGTCTGGTAAGAAGCCCTCTCTTAGATTTATTCAAGTCTTTGGCTATGAGGGATATGCTTATGTTCCCGATATTAAAATATCTAAGCTGGAAAAAAAGTTGAAAATGTATCTTCACTGGATATGACATTGGTGTAAAAGGGTAGAAGCTTTGGAATCTTGTGACTGAAAATATTGTGTACAAAAAAAGCATAATTTTTTGAGAGTTGAAACCTTCTTCAGTAGATCTACAACTAGATAAAAAGAATGAAGATAAAAAGGATGTAATTGAAATGCCTCTAACTCTAGAGAAAGAGGAACTATGAATTGAAAGTGTACCTAAATCTGAGGAGAGCTCAAGCAGCTCTGAGAGTTTTGAGGAAGAGGAACCACAACCTCAGCCTCTGCCTGTGACGAGGTCTACACGAGAGAAGCGACAACCTGAAAAGTATGGTTTTTCCATGTTGGATACAAATTATGCTTATGATTTAATTACAAATGTTGATGAGCCTAAGACTATGAAAGAGGTAATTAAAATTCTTGATTCAAACTCTTGGTTGGAAGCCATGAATGAAGAAATGGCATTATTGAAAAAAAAATGAAACTTGGAGTTTGGTGCCCTTGCCCAAAGGCAAAAAAGTTGCTGGCTATAAATGGGTATTTAAAAATAAAATCGTTATGGATGGCAATGTTGAAAATTTCAAAGCTAGGTTGGTTGTGAAAGGGTATTCCTAGATTGAAGGAATTGATTATGGAGAAATATTTTCTCCTATAGCTAAGCTGACATCTATCATATTTTTCTTGTCACTTGCAGTGGCGTATGACTTAGAGATTGAGAAGATGGATGTGAAGACAACATTTCTTCATGGATATCTTGAAGAAGAAATCTATATATCCCAACCTGAGCACTTTGTGGAAAAAGGTAAAGAAAATCTGGTTTGCAAGTTAAAGAAATCTCTATATGGTTTAAAACAATCACCTAGAATGTGGTACCAAAAATTTGACACTTTTGTCTTGTCTTTGGGATTTGTAAGATCAAAATTAGATCATTGTGTGTACTAAAAGCTAAAAATGATCGTGTTCTTATCATTGCACTCTATGTTGATGATATTTTGTTCATAGGAAATGGTAAGACTATGATTTCTGATCTAAAATCTCAATCGTCTACAAATTTTGAAATGAAAGATCTTGGTGTAGAAAGGTATATTCTAGGGATGGAAATAACTAGGGACAAAAAGAATAGAAAACTTTGGCTCATTCAGAGTAAGCATGTTGACACTGTTCTAGAGATATTTTGTATGAATGATTGCAAGAAGATAGTTGTTCCATCTTTGTTGGGAACGAAGCTATATGTTGAAGATTGTCCAAATCTCCTGTTGAGATGGAGGAGATGACCAGGGTGCCTTATGCAAGTGCAGTTGGAATTTTAATGTATGCAATGGTTTGTACAAGGCTAGACATTGCCCAAGAAGGACACATTGGGATGTTGTGAAAAGAGTTTTTAGATATTTGAAAGGTACATGTCAATACACTTTATGTTATCATGGTAACTTTTCTAAATCACAGAGGTTTGCCAGCTTTCATGGATATGTTGATTCTGATTGAGTAGGGGACATTGATAGTAGAAGATCCACCAGTGGATATAGTTTCATGATGAATGGTGTTATAGTTAGTTGGATGAGCAAGCGGTAGGCTACAGTTGCTTTGTCCACTATGGAGACAAAATACATGGCAGCTACACATGTTTGTAAAGAAGCAATTTGGTTAAAACGTCTGTGTTCTAACATTGGGTTTGATGTAGGGCAGATTACAATTTATTGTGATAGTCAGAGTGCTATTTGTCTAGAGAAAAATCCTACTTTCCATGCCAGGACTAAACACATTGATGTGTAGTATCACTTTGTTCATGACATGTTGGAAGATGGAAAGGTAAATCTAGAAAAGGTGGATACTCTGGAAAATGTTGCAGATACATTGATGAAACCAGTGAGAAAAGACAAGTTCAGGTGGTGTGCTAGTTCTATGGGCCTTAGAGCCCATGAATCTCACTAGTTTCTTAGTGCTCTGGAGGTGTCAGTAAGATCTTCATCAAGTGGGAGTTTATTGGAAAGTGTGCCTCAATATTACTAGCTTGAACCTCCTGAATGAGAAAATCGGTGAGACCCTTGGAATGTCTTGTCGATGAGTAGTTGTGTTCTCAAGTCCTAAAAGGGTCAGATCGCTATGACCGAAGACCTGTCTCATTGACTACATTTGATTGGCCTAACTTGTATAATCAATGAAACACCTTATTCTTTTGTCCAATGGAAGAAGTTACACCGACGCGTGATCATTAGTGAGAGTCTAGCTGATGGTTCTCCATCGGCCTAACCTTGGTGCTCGGTGAAGTCCGTAAACATTAGACTATGGTGTTAGTTAGACCAATGGATCAGGGTTGGTGGGACCTGGGTCTTGTCTTTCCAATGGGTGTGATCGGCCTAACCTGAATGGTTGGTTGAAGTTCTTCAGCCCTTGCCTGATAGAAGTAGTTAGCCCAATGAGGGTGGACCGATGGAAGTCCTACCAATGAATGAAATCGGTGGAACATACATTTTCAGCCAAGATTTTGGTGCATTCTTTTGACAGTATGAGCTAGACCAATGGGTCTATGTTCGGCGTGAGTCCTACCAGTGAGATCACCTAGAGGGAACTTCATTGGTGGAACATCGAAACACCTCCTCTGTGGCTGAATTTTAGCCCGATGGTCTCCGTCAATGTGACTCTGGCCGATGAACTTGAAGGCGAGTCGTGTCAAATAGAGTGCTGACTTGGTTGAACAAGTGTTGATTGCTGATGTTTTTGATGGTTATTGGAGAGTTGTATTGAGTGGGAAATGATTGTCCATTGTCTGGTAAGATCAACAATTGCTCTGCAAGGAAACTGAATTGAACTGCTCTTGGCTAGTGAACAAAATCATTTTCTATAGATTTGATCAAAATAAGATTGTAGGTTTCTATGCAATGTACTGTGAAAGAGGAAGGTTGTTATTTTGAAGGCTAATTTTTTCGACAAGTCTATGGTATACATTGTATGTTGATGAGCATTGTAAAAATGTAGTATTGATTTATTTATGTAAAAATTTGATTAGAATTTTTTGCTGCTATGATCTGAGATCTGTGAAGGAGAGTTTGAACATTGTATGTAATTCAATTTACTGTAATACAAGTGACTTTCTTTGTTCTAGTGGGTTTTTTCTCCCATAAGGGTTTTCCCACGTAAATCTAGTGTCTAGTTCTATGTGTGGTTTTCAAATTGTTTATTATGTTAATCCTATTAATGTGCATCTTTAATGTATTATAATTGAAATTGAACCTTTTGTCTGCAATATTCCCCTTTGAGTTAGCATTAGGAAGGAGATTCCACACCTTTTCTTTTCCTAACAGATAGGGGGATAAAGATCACATGAAGCTTAAAAATGGGATACTTATCCAAATCATCAAAAGATGAATTGGGAGGATGACACAATAGATAGATAAGTGATGAAAATTGATAGGAGATAAGAAATATGCGTGAAATATGTGTGAGTGATGACAACAAGATAGATGGAAGTGGGTTGCATTGGGGTAGCCTATAGCTAGATTCCAATGATAGGGGATTACGACATGGAATGAGGATAGGGATGAAAAAATAGAGAGATAAGGATGGGGGGTGGAAGGGATGGTATGATGGATGGATAGGAAGAGAAGGATGGGGAAATGGAAGGGATTTTTTGGATGGATGGATGGAAAGGTGACAATAGTGATATGAAAGGGATGATAGTATGGATGAATTTTTTCTCCAAGGACTATGTCACAAAGAAGGAGATGCTCGATTGTAGATATGTCATGTATGATGAGGCAGGGGGGATGGAAAATAGAAGCATGGATAAATAAGGAATGGATATGGATTGTAGCATGATGGGTGGATGAGGAAGGTAGATGGATGTGGATAGGATGCATAGATAAGGAAGGTGGATGAGGGAGGATAAGGAATATGGTACTATATGGATGAGGGGACTGTATACCAAGAGGTTTCCAAAGGATGTATATATAGGTGCCCCTGTCTTTATCAAGATCACAAAGAGCATAGAGGGATTGGAGATAAATGGGACATGATTTTTAGGATGTGGAAGATAGGTGGGATGGAGGAGATGGATGAAGGGGATTCATATCATGAATTTTCCCCCAAGTGTAGAAGTAAACTAGATAGGGGATTTACTCATGATGCCTATTTTCCAGGTTTTCATCTTGGTACTTATCCAAGGAGCTTGTTTGCCAAGTTTTCACCATTGGATGATTTTATTTTTATTTTTTTACTTTTTTTTATCCTTTTTGGATTTTCTAGACTTTTTAGAAAGTGTGTGGATGGAGACAAATGATAATAGGGATGTGGATAAATGGATTTTGAAGATATGTAATAAGGGGATGAATTAAGGACTATGGCATCAAGTTCTATATGAGGTAATAAGAGCCCATGTTATAAATGACTATTGGATGTTGGTACAACTTTACTAGAATGGATAGATTATGCAAGAGAATGGATTAAATGGATTTGATGGGGGAGATATGTGGGATAATGGATGGGTTGTTGGAAAGTGCATGGATGGAATGATAGGGTGGATGTGTGACGGGGGAATGTTTCCAGGACCAACATTGGCACATATGGTGGGGGTTGTGAAATGATAGGAGGATTAATGGATGGAGAATGTTGGGATGATGGTGGAGTGGGGATAGTGAATTTTGGGACATAGGGACCCAAAATAGATTTAGGAGATGGAGGATGTGTAAGATTATATTTTGGATTAGCAACTTTGGATGTCATTAGGGATTTTTCAGTTGAATTCATTGCATCTTTTTTCTTTGGGATCCACATGGTTTTGATTTTTTCTTTGGTGGGCCTTTTTGGCTTGTGGATTTGATTTAGATTTGGGATTTCATTCTTATTTTCTTCAGCGTTTCCTTATAAGGGCACATGGGGAGATTTAGTTTCATGTGGATGTTTGGACTTATGAATTTTTACTTCACATCCAAAGTGATTTTAATAGCAATGGAATGGGTGGGAGGAGATGGATGAGATGGAGGGAACATGAATGGAAGGGTAGAGGTATGATGTTGGAGATGATGTGTGGATGGAGGATGTGTAGGTATGTGCCTTTGTTGATCCTAAATAGGGAATATGAGAGTGGGATTCTTATGATGGGTGATATGGATAGGTGATTGATGGATATACGGTCCTAAAATGGACTTAGTATATGGAGGATATGTGAAGGTGGATATTGGGGCATAGGGACCCAAAATAGATGTAGTAGATGAAGGATGGGTGATGGTGGATGTAGGGACATAAGAACCCAAAATAGATTTGGAGGATGAAGGAGGAATATGGATGGTTGTTTTGAGGTGATATGATGGAGGAGGGGGGATGGTTACAAATGGTTTAGTGGAGTGATGGGTAAAGCCAATTACTATTTTCAAAGAGGCTTGTTGAGGATGTATAAAGGTTGTATCAAAAATTTCGGATTGTGATTCTTGAGATATATATCCAAGACCTTATGCATATAGATTTTTTTTGACATGGATGGGCTCTAAAATACCTTGATCATGAAGGACTAAACCTTTTCCCTGGTAGTTCATGGTATTGAACATTCATCTTATGGTAGGATACTTATTATTTTGGAAACATGATGTGAATCCATTATTAGGTGGAGGAGGAAGGTGTTGATGGAGTTTTTATGCACTTCACAACACAGGTAATGCATAGATGCCTTACCTCTCTTGAAAGAAAATCTTCCACAATCAAATTGCAGAACACTGTCCCAAGGTCTCTCGGATGTCAAGTCATGACGAATCTCGGAACATATCATTTGTTTGATGTGATTTTTCTGGAATCACAAGGCGGTCTTACGTGGTCAAAGTTGTAGAAGAATTGGGTCGATGAATGGAGTTTGGTGGATATGGAATTACTGTACCTTGCTGCAGGTTCAAACAACAGTCTTGGACTCCATTGTTTCGTCAGATTTGGCTTTACAATGTGCAACGAACCTTAGCACAAGTTTTTTCTAAAAAAAAAGGAAAAAGGGGAGAGGAAGAAGGATGGTTCCTAGACCTACAACTACCAATGAACAGTGATCATGGAGGTTCCTGCTATGGACAGTTTCCTTAAATAGAATTTCACTTAATCTGAATTTTCACAATATCATGAAATCTATGCTATCTTCTGAGGACTACAGATATTCATCATTCATTTGCCATGGAAATGTGAATAAAGATAAAGTTTAATGAGTAGCAATGAGATTAAAGTCCAAGATAACTTTACACAGTCATATATTAGCAGCAAATGACCAAAAGTATGGATGAGGAAAGCATACACACAACAATAATCTTCAAAACCAGAGACAACATACTAATTCTACCAAAGTTAATCTAAGGATACTAAAGTAGAAAAGTAACTTGAAGCAAAGTTCTAGCTAAATGGAGAAGAATCATGAAACATGTGGAGAAACCCAGAAATACACTAGAAAATGACTGTATTTTCTATTATAATTTCAATAGCATGTCTTTACAACAACTCAACTCTCTAAACTGAGAGAAGGAGAGCCATATTTATATCTTCCAAAAACCAAAATGAGTGGCCAAGATTCACTTTACAATAGGGTTTTACCTACCCCCAGATATATTACATTTATAAATTCACTTTTGTCTTTTCCCTGTTTCATCTTCTGGTGACAGCATTGTAGCAATTTCATCCTTTAGCTATTTGCCCTTTGTTGTAGCTATTCTTTGAGGAATTCTTCATCGATGATAGGGTTGTCTTCATGCTTCTTCAGTGTTGCATACTCTATGAAGTTCAAGATTAGCAGCTGGAGCTTATCCATCTCGATGATGTCTGATTGCAGCACTTGATAGCTCCATTCTTGGGAATTGCTGACAAGTTTCTTCCAGTCCTCTTCATATTTGGCAGCACTATCCTTGAAAAGCCCTGACTGCGTGAAGGCATGGGCTGCAAAACTCATGAAGTCCATGGTGACCTCAATTGACATCCCATCTTCCATGATTTTCAAGAAGTGGGGCTTTATGTTCTTAGGGTTGATCTCGGCTGCGGGCGGCTCATACCCCATTATCAATTTGATATACCGAGAGAACTCCTCTCTAGAATCCCTAGCCCATTCAATGTCTAGTGCTATCCGCTCAATGATCTGCTCGAGCCTTTTCCTTCTGTGATTGAAATATCGCTTCCAGACATCTACTAACCAGTGGTCATCATCCTTGAAGGCCGGGTCCTTCTCCCAGAACTCGCCTGGCAATCCGAGTATGGCCTCGATATTTGGATAGGTAGCCTTGTACTTCCTTGGGAATTCCTCACAGATCTACCTCATACCCTCAAGGGTCCTTTGCACTTCGAGGAACTTATTTGCTATTTAGACAACCAAATTGATGCCTGTGTTTCCCATGTCTAAGACCTGCCAGAACCAGTTTTTCGTAGTCTTGTCTAATTTTCTTCTCTTTTCTAACTTATTAATCTGCTCCTAGGATAGCAGCTGAGGTGGGGCTAATGATGTCGTGGGTTGCTCATCCGGGGATGACCACTGCTGAATGTAGGCCGTTAGATCAACCACTTGTTCCTTGAGCTCCTCCTTTGAAATCTTATCCTACTAGATAAGGTGTACCACTGTGGTGACCGACTCCTGGAGGTGATCAACCTTCTATTCCCTCATGGCCACTCCCAAGTCGATGGTGGAGACGTTATAAATTATACCCTATTCTCCAACCACTAGTGTCACTATCTGCACCGCCCTTCATCTTGAGGCATCCATGGTTACCTTTGATCTAACCTTTGGTTTCTTCTCCTTCTTCTTGGTGCTTATTTGTGCTCTGGCCATAATGGCTTCCAGCCTTGCCTTGGGATCCTTCATGGTGGGAGTCTTCTATTTTAGCTGCCTCTGCAGCCACTGGGGTGCTTGGGGCTCCTGCCTAGGTGGTTCACTCTGACTCCCGCTATCTTTCTTCTCAAGCTCGATGACTCTAATGACAAGAGCCTTCTCTTTAGTCCTCGAATCTTCCTTCTCCTCATCAGAGTCTTGTTGAAGGGTTTTATGTTTAGTGGGGGATTCAGTATGACACTGCTCTTTAGGTGGACCTTCCTTTTCAGCATCCCCTCTTCTTTGTTCTGATTATATCCATGCTTTTCAGGGTTCTCCCCCTGCTCGTCCTCGTGGAAGGATGCTTCCTTGTCATGCTCTAGAGTCTGGTCATGCCTCTTAGTAGGAGACTTTTTGCCCTCTATCTCTTGACTAGAAATCTCTTCTTCTCTTACGAGCCAGTCTTCAGCTTCCTTATCTTCAATCTCCTTGAGCTGCTTCCCCCATTCTGCATTGAGCTCAGGGTTGTTTTCTTCTGTTATAAATTTAGCATTCAGCTCTTCGCTGATCTCACTAGAGGACTCATAAGCTACCTCATTGATTTCCTAATGCTCGAATAGTGGATGTTCATGGTACTCAAATTCCTCATCCTCTGGCCTCGTTGCAGCCTCTAGCTACCGTCGCTCAAGCTCATTTGATATTTGCATTATCACCTTCATCCTTGGTGGTTCAGTAGAGGGAAGGGGAACTAGAGCAGAGGCCATAGCCTGGGCTATTGCAGCCTGAACCACCGAATTAGTGAGCATCCCTGAGAGCTCGGATGGCACATTTTGCATATATTTCATGAAGGACTCAGGAATACCAAGGATAGGAATCGTAGCAGTAGAAGCAGAGAGAAGGGAAGGAAACATAGAAGAAGAGGAGATGGGCAAGGTCATGGCAGATGATGAATCCATGGGAATGATCTACAAGATTGGAGTGGAAGCAAGGTGGACAGAGATGTCCACCACAGGTGGGGAGGAAACAGAATCCACAAGCAAAGCATGTAGGGTGGGAGCACTAACAGCAGCAGCAATGACTGAAGTAGGCGGTGACCTTGGTGAGTTAGATCCTTCTTCTTTGATCCCAAGGGGTGGACCCTTGGGCATCACAGTCATCTTTGTGCCTCTAGTTGTCTTTCTCTACTTCTTGCAAGGCTCGGGCTCAAAATACTTGTAGGCATAGACCTTTGGTTTAGGAAAATGCTCACTAGCCTCCTTTCTCTTCTTGGTCCTGATAGATGGTGGCGTGTTAGATGCTTCCCCAGTTGTGGTGGTAGTTACTCCTCCATCAGAGCCACTTGGTTCACTTTCCAATCCCTTAAATGTCAAGGTGACTCCTTGTTGTTTTAGTCGGGCCACCTATTGGTCAATCCATGCCCTTGTTCGGATCTCAATGGGCCTAGTGAGTATGTTGATGTCATCAAGCTCTGGTTCATTCCAATTAATTGCAGGCAGCGGAAAATTGGTGATGACATCGTATCCTAGATTGATCACCGTGTCTTCATCTTCTTTGAGTTGGTCAGGAACTAGGCACAGGTTGATCCTTTGCACATAGATGGTAGTCATGCACATCTAGTGCCTCAACCACACCTCAAGATCATCTTTGTAGTTGGCCCAAAAGTCTTCGACATTGTCAAGGTGGGCATACTCTCATCCTAGCGCCTTCCTGATGTGTCCATACGGGTCCATTCGAGGCCAAGTTGTATATTGATAGAAGTTGTACTCAGCCACCTCCCTTTTAGAATACCCCACACACTGGGAGGTATCAGTCTTGTACATTCCTTGGCCAAGCCCAATGGGGTAAGGCGGGCTCACCAAATGCTTATTGCTCAGGATGCTATGAATATGTCGTAGCTGTCGGGTCAGCTCCAATAGAATGATATGGTCATTGGGGTACTGGGGCAGCTTATTTGGTCTTTCCATGAATCCCTCGGCACGGATGTATGTGAACTTCAAGAATTGTATGTAAAGGAAGGAATACTATTTGAGGAGAGCTCTGGCACTATGAGAAACTTTTCTTTGAAAGTCACCCTCGAGGGACCAAATGATGTGGGCGATGAATGCATCATTCACCTGACAGTAATCTCTCTTGAAATTTCTGAATTATAGTTGAGGGTGCTTATCGTAAGGCTTGAGTTCCACTCCCGATGGATCATTGGGTGCAACCGCCAATCCCTGATATTGCCACCGATGAGTGAAGAAATATACCAAGTGGGAGGTCATGAAGAGCTTCGAGGTCTTCTTCACAGTTGTAAACTGCTCGTGGAAGCAATCATTGATTATCTCTCCCCAATAGAAGGGGATCCCATTGCCATAGAGAATCTCCTCTATGAAATAGAACATCCATTCTTGGAAGAAAGCCACCACAAGAAGACCCATCACTCGGCTTAACAAAGTTACGAGGTCATGGTAATCCTCAAAGAAATCACTACGAAAAAGCTCCTAAGGAAGCTTGCCAAAGCTACCCTGCTTATCCTTTAACCAATATTGATTGATGAGCTTCTTGCATCCCAAGGGATCCTACTCCCAAATCTCCTTGCACTCCCCCATGGTGGGGTTCTACATGCTCTCATAGGCAAGAATGTTGAATGTTGTCGTTATACCCGACGGGGACATGTCTCCAAGCATATTTCCATCCCAGTCCACTATAGTTGGGGTCTCCTCCTGATATGCTTCTACACATTCCATTACCAGTTCTAGGGCCACCAAGGCTGGTAGGAAGCCTGCAGCTTTGGAAATTCCTCTTTTCTTTATCAATCTTGCATTCTCTATCTTGGGGTTCATCTTGACCCTTTGTATGAATTCGTCAACATCGACCTCCCTGATGTTGGTATCTGTGACATCTCTCCAGAGAGAGGTGACTCTAGATTGTATGGGGATGCTTTGAAACTTGTACTTCATCAGGTCCTTGTCCTCCTTGCCTCAAGGTGTCCTGGCTATTCCTTTGCCTTTCTCCTTGGAGGCACTGGAAGATTCTGCACCGGATTCCATAAATCTTACACGAAAGACGGGAATCAGTAACAATAAACAAGATGAAACGATCTCGGACAAGTCCCTACACACCAAGATTAGCTCTACAATCATTGTTCATATTCAGTAAGTTCGTAACACTTGATAATTCATCGTTCGAAAGCAAGGCAAAAAAACTGGGTTCCTAAGGGCCGGAATTCCCTTGGTAGAATGTCGTTTGAAAGGGAAAATTGAGGATGGAATTCCCAAAGGAATTTCTCAATGTTGGATTTGAGTATTAGAAGGTTGGCATGAAGGAAGACCTAATTTTAGCAAGTGGGTCGAAATCCATTTTGGATTTGGAGGTCATTTGATCCTCCATTTGGGAGTTTGGGCATCAGATGCAGGATGGCCGTTGGAAATGGTGCAAGGGAGGTAGAAATCCTAGTCTCGAAATCCGAGTCTTAGATTGCCATCATCGGGAAGTGGCTGTGAATCAGCCATTGGAAATGGTGAAATGGAAGTGGAAATCTGGGGAAAGAGATCTGAAGGATAGTCTTCAGAGACAGTCAGAGAACTTGAGACAGCCAGGCGGCGATTAGAGAATCAGTACCTAGAGGTTGGGAAGCTGTCCTGAATTTTCCATTAGAATGGCGTCGGTGGAACAGAATCTCGAGAGGGGAATTCCAGTGATCGGAATCTGAAAGAAGCTCGGGCCTAAGAGTTTATTTGAATCTTCATTTTGGTGGGCAGCGAACCAGGGTCTAGGAGTCGGGAAGATGTCCCAGGATAGCCGTTTGGAACGGCGAATGCAACACGGAATTCCAAGGATGGAATTCTGGAGGTCGGGTTCTGGAGTGAATTTCGGTCAAAGGTTCCACCTGGAAGTTGGAACAAATTTTGCGTAGTCAATAACTAAGGTTCGGAAAGCCACTCAGGGAAGGCCATCGAAACGGCAAAGTCAGCACGAAATTTCGGCAATGGAATTCCAAGGACGGAATCCCGGGGCTGCTTTGATCTTGGCTGGTTTTTTCTGATTTTCCTAAGGCTTCAGATGGACTTTGAGTGTCCGGGATCTGAAGGTCAGGAAGGCACTTGGGCAAGGCCATATAAAACGGTGACGATGCAACGGATTCCCGTGAGGGGAAGTTCGGAGGTTGGAGTCTGAGGTGGGTTATGCCGCATAAATTTTGAGTTGACGGCTGTGGGAGCGCCTGGGCCCAGGAGACGTTGGCTACTATTCCGAAGAATAGCCACAACATGGTCTAGCTCCAGGTTGAATTTTGGCCACTTAAACGATTGATTTTTACATTTTTAAAATGTGGGTTTTTAGTGGAGGGCATATTCCTACCCTATTTTAGCCTAGTTTTGCATTTTACTTCATTTAAGGCTCAAAAATTGACAAAATGAAGAACAAGGGCATGGACAATGGGCATACCTCAAGATCCCAAAGAAATTTATGATGGTCGCGCAGAAAATGTTGGAAAACGGAGCTCGGACTATGGGGCTGAAAATACCGGATGCGTTGGAGCTCCTCGAAATTCCATCACCCGGCCGGATGAAAATGACAAGGAGAAAATTTGACTTTATAGCCAATCCTGCCATTAATTGTTGTAGTTAATTCCTTCATACGGTGGCAAAAGGTTGGTGAGTTCAATTTCACAGTCGACGGCGGGAGGATCGAAGTCTGGTGGCCGAGAAGATGTCCAGCCACGGCCGCGAGAAATGCAAAGCGTCGGAGGAAACCCAGCATCCGGGGTCCGAGGTTCGGAAAGACATCAGACATCGGGCGCTAGAAATAGCAAACCTAGGATGGAAACCTGAAAGGGGAAACATAGGGGTCCGGGCCTGAAAGGAGCCACAGATGCCAGAAAGGGCATTCCGACAAGGAAAACTCAAATTGACCCTAGATTTAGCATTTTTTAGAGGGGCGATTTTGGTCAAGCTTAAAATATGGCTTTGGGGAACATGCTGAACCTTTAGGACACAAAATTGGGCACGCAAAATGAGGCAAAGTAAAAAGGGCCCGGCAATCCAAAAAGGAAAGAGAGGGTCCTCATTTCGAACAGGGCATGTGTGCAAAAGGCACAACAAATGGCAACTCCACTGGGAGAACGCTCTCGGCATTCTAGAGATAAATATTCATTCTGAACCCATGATCTCTGGTTCGACAAATCAAAGCTAAATTTCAAAGCTGAACTAAGAATAGTTTAAGGAAGGCGAGATTGAATCAAACTACAATATCATCATGGAGGTGGGTGCATGGTTAGTTCATTTCCTTTCCTCGGAAAGAGCATGAATAACCACTGGTTGGGGGAGATAAGCTACGTAATTCATCTAACCCCAAAAGTAACGTGGACATTGTTTCACTTCCAGTCAGGCGTTCATAGCCCCGACGGAGTTGTCGCTACGACCTAACGAACATAGCTCTACTGCCAGCCAGGCGTCCATAGCCCTGGTAGAGATATTCACACACCCATACGGTTGTTATTTTCAATTTATTTATTTTTTGTGCTGAATATTTCCTTTTAGCACTTTCTCTTTTCTTTCGTTCAGCCGCGTGAACGTCGAAGCTCACAATGGCCTTGAGAATCACAATGGTCACTAGAGAAGACTTTAGATTTTTCACCTATCCCCACTTCCTAGTAGTCACCCTACCATTCTTTGGAAATACTTAAAATGTGTTTTGTGGATTCCATGACAAATGCAGGGGATTCAAGCAGAGAGCCATCCTAGGTTAATTCAGAGTCCAAAAGTTGAAAACCAATGCTTAGGAGCTTTCAGAGGTTAGTAATAGGGAATGAAGGATTATCTAGGGAACAACACAAAAGCGGATAGCAAGGAAAACAATTTGTCAGTCCAAGCATGGCCACCACAGCAAAACAGGGAGACTCTTCCAAAATTACGACAAAACGGCCTGGTCAATAGTAAAACCGAAGGACAAAGTAGAGAATCTATCCTAACCTATGTACAGGTATTTACATAGATAGCTCCCAAGAGAAAAAGCCTAAAAATAATGCTTAAGGTGCTGCCCATTGATCGGCAATGGGATGTCTTCACCAATGAGATTCTTTAGGCGGAAGGCATTATCTCCAAGGATTTCAGCAATCTGAAAGGGGCCAAGCCAAAGCTTGTCGAATTTGTTGTGTCCCCCTTTCTTTTCATGGGCCTTGTCCCAGTAGAGGACCAGATTAGAAATGAGAAAGGCCTTAATTTTGGCTTGGCGATCGAACTATCTTTTGACTACGCCCTGATGTTTGATGAAATTCTCTATTGCACGATCTCATACTTCTTCAAGGTGCAGCAGCTCGGCGAGGCGAGCTTCTCTGCGGTCTCCTTCATAAAAGTCATTGATAAACTGAAAGGTTGGGATTTTCAAATGTATGGGGAAGATGGGTTCTAAGCCATAGACTAGATGGTATGGGGAATCTCCAAGGGTAGCCTTGTGGTGGGTGCGATCTACCCACAAGGCGAAACGAAGCTAAGTATGTCAATCCTTGGGATTCCTATCTAGTAGCTTCTTAATCACCATGATCAAGTTTTTATTGGTGGACTCAACAAGGCCATTGCCTTGAGGATAATAGTTGGAGGAGAATTTGAGGGCAATGCCATAATCAAAGGCCCAACTTGTGAATTTCAGTGAGGCAAATGTAGGGCCATTATCACATACTAGAGTATATGGGCAACCAAAACGATTTAAAATGAAACTTTCTAAGAAATTGGTTATGAATTCAGTTGTACATTGCCTACAAGTTATTGCTTATGTCCATCTAGTGTAGTAATCAGAAGTGGTTAGAATGTACCTGTGTCCCACAGATAATGGAGGACTTACCGGACCAATGAAGTCGAGACCCCATTGCGTAAAAGGCCTTACCTCTAGGATAGGTTGTAGTGGGACAACAACGTTCCTTTTTCTAGCGGTAGCAGTCTGGAACACATGGTAGGTACATACATGGCCATGAGTATCCTTGAAAATGGTGGGCCAATAATACCCAACTCTCAATATTTGATGTGCGGTTGATAGATCTAAGCCATGGTCAGTTTCGAACTTGTCATGGAATTCTTTAAGAACCTAATCAACCTCCTCCTTTCCCAGGCATCTTAGATAGATACCTTCATGATTTTTCTTATACAATATGGAGCCCTGTAACATATAGCTATTGCTTTTTAGTATAAGGGCTCACCTTTGGACTCCCTACAGGTGAGGCAGACATTTGTGATTCAAGAAGTAGTACACCATGTCATCGTACCATTCTCCTGGGGAGACATTTTCCACCTGGTATTGTTGTACCGTGAGTTTGGTTCTAGCATCAATAACTACCTATGCCATTGTTCGGATGAGTGCCTGTCCTCTTACCAGCTTCATTAGCTAGATCTCCATGTCATACTCCTGTAGCACCACAACCCACTTTTCCCTTCATTCCCCCAACTCATTCTGCATAAGCAATGTTTTCACTATGGGGTCGGGAACTATGGCAAAGACCTTATTGTGTAAGATATAATGCTTGAACTTCTTGACTCCTTTAACAAGGGCATAAGCATGTTTTTCAACATCATGATAGCGTAGTTTGGAATCCTTCAAGGGGGCGCTCATGAAGGCGATTGGATGTTCAATTCCCTCGTCATCCTTTTGTGTCAAGATGTTGGTGCAAGAATGATCTGAAGTAAAGGAGTAAATGTAAAAGGGCTTCAGGTAGTTGGGGTTGACTAGCACAAGGGCATCATCAATTGCTTTCTTGATTTCCTCAAAGGCCTATTTCACTTCGGGAGTCCACTCGACCTTGGCGTCTTGTTTCAACATGGCATTGAGTGGTTTAACTATTTCCGCAAAGCCTGTAATGAACTTGCGGACGAAGTTGATCTTTTCGAAAAAAGACTTTAATTTTTTCTTGCTACCTGGCAGCTGGATTTTCATGATGGATTGAATGTGTTCAGGGTCAATAGAAATTCCCCACTCTAATAGGACATGCCCAAGGAGTTTCCCCTTAGTGACCCCAAAGATGCACTTCTTCGGGTTAAGGGAGACCCCAAATGCACAGCACCTCTCAAAGACCTTGCATAAGTCAGTGATGTGATTACCCCATTGTTTTGAGAATACTATTAAATCATCCATGTAGATGATGATGCACTTACCAATCAGGTCCTTGAACGCAATATCCATGGCACGCTGAAAGGTGGTGCCAACGTTGATTAGCCTAAAGGGCATTCTTCCATACGTGAAAGTTCCCCACTTGGTGGTGAATGTTGTCTTGTGTCGATCTTCATACTGCATCATAACCTGGTTATATCCCAAATATCCATCCAGGAAGGACATCATCTTGGATCCGTTTACTACCTACAACACCTCATCCAATGAGGGCACAGGATAGTTTTCCTTCTCTGGGACCCGATTAAGGTTGTAGAAGTCCACGCACAACTTGATTTCCCCATTTTTCTTTCTGATAGGAACCAAGTTCACTACTCACGTAGAGTGTCTGACCGAAAAGATGATCCTAGCTGAGAGCAAAATTTGTACTTATTTATATATTATTGGCTCCAATAGAGCGTTGACAGGGCGCTACCATTGTCGGAACGGTTTCGCATCTAGCCTGAGAGGGA